>JAGKTI010003076.1:0-26582 GCA_018397915.1 Birgus latro | reverse complement strand
TAGATAGATATACACACATTCATTCTTTCATTATCCAATCCTATGTCGCCCCACAGAGAAGCGTAGGAGCCCGGGGCTAGGCCAGTTGGTCCTGACATTTAAGGTGAGAGTGACCAGCCTCACTCATCCCTGAGTGGCATTATGTGATCAGTAAACCCCAACCACCCCTTGGACATAAACCTTCACCAGCTCAATGCAATTGGAGGCCATAATTACCCACTAAACCACCAGGCGCCAAAATTTGGTAATATGGTTACCACCCAGTGTAGTAATTGGTTTCCTGGTGCACAGGAAACCATTTGGCCTCTCACTCAGTGTAGAGTCACCCACAGGCAGAAGGACGAAGAAAGAATGAAGGCAAGAAAGACAGAAGAGGGAGTGTAAAGTCACCCGTAGGCAGAAGGACAAGGAAAGAATGAAGGAAAGACAGACAGAAGAGGATTGAAGGAAGAGTAGGATGATGGTGGTGGGTCGGGTTTATTGCTCATGTAATGCCACCCAGGGATGAGTGAGGCTGGTCGCTGTCATCTTAAATGTCAGGATCAACTTGCCTAGCCCCGGGTTCCCACGCTCCTCATTGGGCGAAATAAGATTGGATGATGGAGGGATGGATGGATGTATATATATATGTGTGTTTTGCATAGAATTGGTAAAGAATAGAAGAGTGTGTGTTTAGGTGGTATGAACACATGGATGATGAAATAGGTAGATATGAGCGTGTTTTTTTAAAAGATGGGAAGAGGTGTGCTAGGTCGAGAGGATGATTGATGGCTAAACCCAAAGCCATATCCACACCAGATGCTTTCTGGTGCTTGCAGGTACAGTTGGGACTTTTGCATCACTGTAATCTTTACAAGTGGCCCCACTGAATATGTGCAGGAGCAGGCAAGAATTTCTACAGGTCACAGTGATGCAGAGCTGCTGCCCAAGTCAGCAAGCATTTGGTGTGGGGCTTTGGGTAAATGAGTGTGTGAGAAAACAAACTACTGAATGTCGATGAATGAATAGATTCGAAAAGGAAATGGTTGGACAAAAGTATGTATGGAAAAGCTTATAACAAGGTGTAGCATCCATGTTTTAACGTGATCATTGTACAGTATATCGGAAGGGGCTATACAGGAAAATTATTTAATATACAGTAATCCCTTGGTTATCGTGCATAGTTGGTACCATACATAGTGTGTGATAAAATTGCGCAATAACAAAAGTGCAGAACCTATGGGATTCTAATTGGTACTGGGCACCCCACTCATAACCCAAATTTTCCCTTTTACTGCAGTGTAGACCCACTAAGTACATACATACTGTTATGGTAAGAAACACACATAGGCCTGGTTAGGATAATCAAATATTATGAAAAGGGCACAATAAGGAAGAAACACATACCTTGTAGAGACCTGAAATGGGCTTCAGGTAAGGGGTTCTGAGGCTTGGAGGTGGAGAGTTAGTGGTCTCCTCCACCTGAGATTAACTCCACGAGTAAGGCCTCATCTTTGGTTCATTCAGAGCCATTGGAACCCACAGATTTTACAAATCATTGTCAGCAGAACCAGCTCAGGTGTTAAGAAAAAAAAAAATGCACAATAATGGCAGGAGTGCAGCTTTTCATCAAACAGTGATAACAAAAATCACTATAACCAAGTGCATGATAACCAAAGGATTCACCATAGTATGCAGATATGTGTTCTTATAATGTTGAAGGTTTGAATAAATTGTGAATATTAAGTGACCTGATCACTGGAATGAGAAAAGAGGAAAAGGGATCAAAATCATAATGATAGTATGACGGAGAGTCACAAGTGTCAGCATAGTTTTTGGTAGGGTGGTAACTATATAAACAAACTATGATGCCTGGTGGTTTAGTGGGTAATTAAGGTGCTGCAAACAGATTGAGCCTGTGTAGGTTTATATGCAAGGGGTGGTTGGGGTTCACTGCTCACATAAGGCCACTTAGGGATTTGTGAGGCTGGTCACTCTCATCTTAAATGTCAGGACCAACTTGCCTATCCCTGGGCTCCTATGCTTCTCAAGAGGTAACACAGGATTAGATAATGTATGTGTGTCAAGGATTTCACAGATTTTCTGTGCACTGAGTGGTGTAATCATTGTTATTTGGTTTTGTGTGTGCATGTGTGTGTGTGTGTGTGTTTCTAACTCACCGGATCGGTTATGATCACTTTGATGGTTGTGATCGTCAGCTTTTGCTCTCCCGGAAGGGAGCTGAGAGCTCATATAGTCCGATCTAAGGGCAAGGCTGTGACCTTCACACATGCACACACCCATCCCCTTGCTCAAGGGGGACAGTAACCACCCACTTCGTCAGTGAAACTTTTCGCAACCTGAGCGATGCACGAACGCCCGTCTACTAGATGGCAAGCAAGAATGCTACCACTGAGCCAGTGAGCTGTGTGCACTGAATGGTGTAGTCATTGTTATTTGGTTGTGTGTGTGTGTGTGTGTTTGTGTGTGTGTGTGTATGGATGCATGTGTGTGTGTGTGTATGGATGCATGTGTGTGTGTGTATGGATGCATGTGTGTGTGTGTATGGATGCGTGTGTGTGTGTGTGTGTGTGTGTGTGTGTGTGTGTGTGTGTGTTTTTGTGAGTGAAGATACAAGACTGATAATGAGGTGATGAAATGGTTACACTTAATCAGCACGTGGTCAGTATGTGCCAAGGTTTCATGTTTCACGTCTCAGGCACATGGCAGGATGATGACAGATCATTATCTAATGATTGTTATTGAGCAATTGGATATTCTTTATCAGTGCAGATGTCTCAACTTCTGAGATAGAAAGCACTTGAGGTTTTTACCTGTAAGAAGCAGATTTACAGCAGTGTCAGTTGTGAGCCTTGTATTTTTACAGTTTAACTCTTCATAGTTTTGCTAACAAGGTGAACTTGAATTTAAAATATTTTCCTATACAGAGTTCATTTTTTTATTAGTATTTTGAAATACTATAGTAAAAGCATCAGGTTCATTTAACATGGTACATTAATGATTTGATAGAATAATTGTATACAGTAGAGTCTCCATACAACATGAGATAGGTTATGTAGAGTTTCATGCTAAGATGTGACCTATATTTACTTGTAAAATAGGGGGTTAGTTCTGGAAGCCCCTCATTTTTTCTTAAAAATATATATAAAGATTGGTTATTATTAATATTTCTGCCTTATATGCCCGTTGCAATGTGATTACATAGAATCTTCCTGATTGGACATGTCACTGCATCCTAACATAACCTAACTGAAAGCTTTAACCCCCAAGACTCCCCATAATTTTAACCACATAGAACTCCTACTAAGCCTAACCTTGAAAGCCTTCAGTACCATCCAGGCAAAAATTTGGCAGAGGGGAACTGACGGATGTGGGGGAGTGGGTGTGTTGGTTGCGGAGAAATGGGTGGAATATGTTATGAATGTTGTGAGAGTAAGTGATAGGATATTAGTAGTGAAAATTTTGATCGGTAGGAAAATGATTGCAATTATATCGGCATATGCTCCACAGGCAGGATTGGATGATGCAGAGAAGGATAGATTTTGGGATGATTTAATACTTGTAGTAGGTGGTATGGGCGCCCAGATGATGAGGTAGTGGTTCTGGGAGGGGATTTAAATGGTCATGTGGGTGAAGCAGCTAAACGTTATGAAGGAGTCCATGGGGGATGTGCATATGGTGTGAGGAATGCAGAAGGGAAAAGAATACTCGAGTTTGGGGAGGCTATGGACATGATTGTGTGCAACACACATTTTAGAAAAAGAATGAGTCGTTTGATTACGTAGGAGTCCGGGGGAAACAGCAGTCAGATTGATTATTTTCTGGTCAGGAGGGTTGATAGGAGGTTAGTGAGGGATGTTAAAGTTATAGGAAGCGAGGAGTGTGTGCAGCAGCACAAACTATTGATTTGTGACATGGTGCTTAAAGAACGAGTGATGAGAAGGAGGACATATGTTCCTAGGAGGAAAAATGGAAACTGGGAAACCAATCAGTAAGGGATGCCTTTTATAGTGAGATGAGGAGAGTGGTGGCTGACCAAGGAGCCGTACATAGAGGCGTTAATGAACAGTATAGAGCCCTTAAGAACAACCTCTTGAGAGTTACCGATGCAATATGAGGTTGGACAAGAGGCCCACCAAGACATAAAGTAACTTGGTGGTGGGATGAGGGTGTAGAAGCCGCAGTTAAGGAGAAAAGAAGGCTTTTCCGAGAATGGAAGAAGGGTGTTAACAGGGAGGAGTACTTGGCTGAAAAGTGTAGGACTAGAAGAGAGGTATACAGGGTGAAGTCTGAGTCACAGAGACTTTTACTTGATAATCTAAATCATGGAGAAAGGAAAAATACGATTTTTAGGGTGGCAAATCAGGTGAAGAGGGATAATCGGGACATTGTAGATGAGCAGTGTGTGAAGATGAAGGAAGGGTAGTGGTGAACAGTGCGGATATTAAAGATGCATGGAGACAGCATTATAGCCGGTTGTTGAATGAGGAGTTTGACTGGGATAGGGAAGGTTTGGAGCCAGCAGATCAAGTGTTTGGCCCTTGGCCTTTGATTGGCCATGCTACTGTGAGTGAGGCAATAGGCAGGATGCAGATGGGGAAGGCAGCAGGTTTGTCTGGGTTGACTGCTGAAATGTTGAAGGCCTCAGGAGATACTGGGATGAGGTTAGTCACTGACCTGATAAATATGATTATATATGAGAGTGTTGTCCCAGATGATTGGCTGAAGAGTGTAATTGTAAATGTGTACAAAGGGAAGGGTGATGCCCTGGAAAGGGGAAATTACAGAGGTATAAAGCTCTTAGATCAGATAATGAAAGTAATGGAGAGAGTTCTAGAAGGTATGATCAGAGAAAGATTGAATATTGATGAGATGGAGTTTGGGTTTATGCCAGGCAGGGGGACCACTGATGCCATATTCATTGTTCGACAGCTTCAGGAAAAATATATTGGAAAGAAAAGGGAATTGTATTTTGTTTTTGTTGATTTGGAAAAGGCCTTTGACAGAGTCCCTAGAGAGGAAGTGAAGTTGGCAATGAGAAAGCTAGTGTTGGAAGAGTGGCTGGTTAGGGTGGTTGTGGCCATGTACGTGGATGCTCGCACCCAAGTAAGAGTGAATGGAGTTTTGAGTGATAAGTTTTTCGTGAATGTTGGTGTTCATCAGGGGTCTATTTTGAGTCCCTTGTTGCTTATCATAGTACTTGAAGCCCTCTCACGTGATTTCAGAGATGGACTGCCGTGGGGGATGTTGTGTGCTAATGATTTGGTGTTGACTGCAGAGAATGAAAAGGAGGCAGAGGAAAGATTTAAGAAATGGAGAGATGGTATGGGGCACAAGGGCTTAAGGGTAAATGCAGATAAAACAAATGTGATGATATCTAGGGTTGGTGGCAGTACAATCAGAGGAGAGGGAGAGTGGCCATGTACAGTTTGCCACAAAGGTGTGGGAAGTAATTCCATCTTGTGTAGTGTTTATGATAAATGGGTGCACAAGAGATGTAGTGGTATTAGAGGTAGACTGCGAGATAATGCTGATTTTATGTGTGCGGCATGTTGGGGAAAGCAGGTGGAGATTGTTAGGCATGAAAGGATTGAGCTTGCTGGTGAGTCACTTGAGTGTGTGGAAGAGTTTTGTTATTTGAGAGACATGTTATGTGCCGGAGGTGGGGCTGGAGTTAGCTCGGTTGCTAGGGCGAGAAGTGGTTGGAAGAAGTTCAGGGAGCTGTTGCCTCTCCTGACATTGAGAGGACTCTCCTTACGTGCTAAAGGGTCTTTGTATGCAGCATGTGTTAGGAGTGTGATGCTGTATGGTAGTGAGACCTGGCAGTAAAGGAAGAGGATATTCGCAGGCTTAAACGTACAGAAATGACAACGATTACAGTAAGACCTCACTGTAACGGACTAATTGAGGCTCAGGCCAGTCCGAAATATGCGATTTTCCGATAAAAGCGACATCCTGACTTCTATCTATCTATCTATTGCCAGACGCCTCAATCCCGAACGGGGTGGCCACAAACAAATCGCCTCCATGTCACTCTGTCCCCTGCCTTACCCCTGCTAATCCAGACTTTTTCTGATGTATCAAACATTAGTCCGGATTGCATCAGTGGTTTTCACCACCATTGCAGTATTGTACTGTGTTATACCTTCACTACATTAATCAAATGGTATAATAATACTGTACTGTGGACTGTAAAACATGTCTTTTACTTGTCGTATTGTTGTCAGGCAGTCCGGACTGCTTTCTGGCTATACAGTAATCCCTCTACTATTCGAACGCCCATTATTCGGATCCCCCACTATTCGGACATCGTGGGCTGGCTGTCCGCCCCCCAAAATGCCCAAAAATTCGAAAAAAAAATCCGAAAAAAATCCGATTTTTTCCGACCGCGTCAGTTTTAATTTCCCGCACGCACCGACTAGCTCCCTTCCCGCCAAATCGCCCTCCTACTAGTTCTGTCTCAACTCCTGTGAACAGTGGATGGCTGTCCGATCTTTTGCGGTATTTTCTTTCTTGTTTAAATAATCAGAAGTCACAGTGCTAAGGATTAAGTTTAGTTAAACACTGGATTACTGGACATGCTTCAAGAGCAATTATGACCACTGTAAAAACCTTAGAGATGAGGGTAAACAACAATGCTGGACTGTAAGTAAACATTGTCAACTGCTAAATGTTTTCCATAATCACTTCTAAATCCTCATTCTCTGTTTACATTTTATTTACTTCATGCTTTGTGTCCCATATTTGAGTGCACAGGCTGTGAAAAGGTGATTTTCTCAGTAATAATCATGTCTCTTCCTTACGTTCATTATGTAGTCAGCTGGCGAACATCCCTGCCTTACTCACCTCAAAATCATCATTTTTGGGTTAAAATTCCATTAATTCATGCTTTGTGCCAATTACTTATGTGAATGGGGTCTTAATTAAGTGCTATGCATGTCCAGGAGGGAGGTAGGTAGGTGGTTTTCTGATTTAGGTTAGGTTAGGTTAGGGTCAAGAATGACCGGTGCTGTAGGTGAACAGTGAACACCTTTGCCATACCTAACTCATTTTCTGGTAACAGTTTACTTATTTGATGCTTTGTATCCCGTATTTTATTGCATAAGATATGAGAAATGATGATTTTCATAGTGATATCCACATCCGATACTTACACTAAGCTGCCAACTCGTGAACACCCCTGCCTTACTCACCTCAAATTCATCATTTTTGGGTTAAAATTCCATTAATTCATGCTTTGTGCCAATTATTTATGTGAATGGGGTCTTAATTAAGTGCTATGCATGTCCGGTAGGGAGTTAGGTAATGGTTTTCTGATTTAGGTGAGGATAGGTTAGGGTCAAGAATGACCGGTGCTGTTGGTGAACAGTGAACACCTTTGCCATACCTAACTCTTTTTCTGGTAACAATTTATTTATTTGATGCTTTGTATCCCATATTTTTGTGTATAAGATGTGAGAAATGATGATTTTCATATTGATTGCCACGTCCGATACTTATTTACACTAAGCTGCCAACTCATGAACATCTATGCCTTACTTACCCCAAAATCATCATTTTGGGGTTAAAATTCAGTTAATTCATGCTTTGTGTCCATTATTTAATGCATATGGTGTGAGAAAGGGTGATTTTCATAGATTTTCATAGTGATTTCCATGTCTGATACTTACACTTGCTGGCAAGTTGTGAGCACCTATGCCCTACTCACCTCTAAATCATCATTTTTTGGTTAAAATTCAATTAATTAATGCTTTATGTGCATTATTTATGTGAAAGGGGACTTAAATAAGTGCTATGCATGTCCGGTAGGGAGGTAGGAAGGTGATTTTCTGATTTAGGTTAGGTTAGGTTAGGGTCATGAATGATCAGTGCTGGAGCTTCAGGCCCAATATTCGGACAAGACCAGTGTCCTGACATGCCTTTGGCACTATTACATCGAATAGTGGAGGGATTACTGTATCAGACTTTTTCCGATATATAGGAGTTTAGTCCAGTAGCTCCTCGAGTCCGATAAAAGCGAATTTCGGTCCACTGAAGTCCGTTATATCGAGGTTTTACTGTAGACGGATGTGCAGTGCGTCTCTGCGTTCAAAGCCTGGGGGGGCTGGGTTTACGATGGAAGAGTTGAGAGGTAGGATGGGACTGGAGTGTATTGGTGTTGTGATGAGGAGAGGTAGGCTGAGGTGGTTTGGACATGTGGAGAGGATGGGGGATGATAATTGGGTGTAGAGGATGAGAAGTGTTAATATTGGGGGAGGTTGGGGGAGGAGTAGACCGAGAAAGACATGGGACGAGGTCATTAAGTGTGACCTCAGGGTTAAGGGATTGAACAGGGAGGCTGCCAAAGATCAAGCAACATGGAGAGCCGCCATTAGGTGACCAAGGCCGACACATGCAATCATGTTGGAGCCTTCAAAAATGAAACGAACCTGTGGAAAATCACCATCATGCATCACGCATATTTTGCCGAAAATTAATTGTGGCATTTGAAAATGCAATGTGAAAGTGTTTATAAAAGTATCATTAGTCAAAAACAATAAAGGAAAAAATAATAAAATCATTAGCAAAGAGTGGCTGTACATTTTCTATGGTAAATATGAATGCAGTATCCTGAAGAATAAACTAGTCAGCCAGGCAGTATAATTTGTATGATAGTATAATTCACAGTCTTACCTAACTTCTTTTGTCAACGCATAGATTGCGCATACTACAAGAGCTGAATTTTCTAATTCCAAGTCTGTCAGTTTATAACAAAAATTGATCACAAAACCCTTTTCACGCTCACTGCACTAAACATGAACACGTGAATTTTACTGCTCCCACATCATTAACCTCTAGTTTCTTTCACTTTCTCTCTGACAAAGAGCCAATCCATATCGTAAACACACAGGACTTATTTTATCTGATTTCCTGGATGTTACTCTCATTCGCATTAAGCTCTCACACCACGTCATGCAATAGCTTTACATTTTCGTCGGGAATAAATGCTTTTTTTTTGTTCTTAGTACTTTCAGGGTGCTTAGGCATTTTAACTAAGTTTGGAACCGCATACTCAGAGTTCTGGAGTGAAATGAGGAGCGAGGGGGAAAAAAAATGCTTTAAGACACAATGACAGCCAGCACAACAATGAGCCTGAGGCAGGCAGGCATAGGACATGGGTCACATGGTATGGCTTTGGGTCATGGAACCCTAGCAGTGACAGACAGAAGCACAATATATGGGTTGCAAACTTATGTAGCCATCTGGAAGTCAAGTACCTAAATGCATCCACTTAATTTCTCAAGCAAAGTTGAGTGATATTGTTGTATTATTGGATAAAAATTAAATACCTTTGTTATTTTAAGATTGTTACTTCCCGTTGTCTTAAATCACAATTCTTTTTTCGATTTCTGAGTTACAGATATCCCCGGTGGGTTGCTGTTCTACCTTTGCCAGTTAGAGTTATTCATGAATGAGTAAGCTATTACAAACACACTAGTTCAGTGTGTATTTTTGTGTGATTTAATACATTTTGTTGTTAGATGATTGAAAATACACTTTAATCAAATAGATCCTTATGTCTGGCGATGTTTCAGGTCACTGCAAATGATTTTTAGCTTATTAGTTATCACACTACATGCACAGTACACTTCCTTTTCAAAATCATAAAGTAATATGGCTACCACTAACAATGCCTCGGAGCCCGCGGGGGGGGTATCATAAATGCCCCCACCATCCGCCCCTGTCCCTGTGACGACACTGAGAGATGCCTGGAACCACTGTCTGACTTACTTCTTCTTCATTTCTGCAACATTCGTGGCCTTTCCTCTAACTTCCCTTCTGTTGAACATCACCTCTCCTCCTCTAAACCTCACCTTCTCTTTCTTACTGAGACTCAGGTGTCTGAGGCAACTAACAGCAAACCCTTTTCTGTATCCTACTACTTTCTCTATACTCATTTCGAAGCCAAAAGTGGCTGTTGTGTATACGTACGCTCTTGTGTTCCTGAACTTGATTCTTCTGAATTCTCTACTCTCTGGTGTCGGCTCTCCTGTCATTCTCTGAGAAATATATCTGCGCTGTTTACTTATCTTCTAATTCTACTGATTATCAAAAATTCTTTGATTATCTTACTTCTACGATGGAACACATTCTATCCATTTCTCTCCATTCTGGGAGATTTCAATGTTCACCACCACCTTTGGCTCTCCTCTCCTTTCACTGATCCACCTGGTGAACAAGCCTACATCTTTTCTATCCTTAATGACCCAGAGCAGCTTGTACAGCACCCTACCCATATCCCTGACCGCCTTGAAGAGAGTTCCAACATACCTGACCTCTTCCTTAAAACTAATCCTTCTGCTTATACTGTTAATCCATGCTCTCCGTTGGGCTCCTCTGATCATAACCTTATTACCTTAACCTGTCCTGTCGCTCCAGTACGGCCTGTGGACCCTTCAAAGAAATGTCATCTGTGGCACTTTGGAGCGCTGGCTGGGAGGCCCTCAGGCAGTACTTCTTTGATTTTCCCTGGAATGATTATTGCCTTCATGCCCATGAGCCATCTGAGTGTGCTTTGTGCATTACGGAGGTTATTCTTTCGGGCATGGAAACATACATTCCTTTCTCATATCCTTTGACTAATGCGAGAAGCCTTGGTTTAATCTCGCTTGTTCTACCGCTGTCCACAACAAGGAGAGGCCTATAAAAGATACTGGAGCCAACCTACCCCTGAATCACATCTTTTTTATGTTTCTGCCCAGAATCGTGCTAAGTCTGTCCTTCCCTCTGCTAAAAATAATTTCATCCGTACTAAATGCTCTCAACTGTCAACTCGAATTCTTCCTGCTCCTTCTGGCACCTTGCCAGAAACCTTTATAACAACTTTACCTCATCATCCTTCCCTCCTCTTGTCCACTCTGATGGCTCTATAGCTATTTCTTCTACTGATAAAGCAAATCTCTTCGCTCAGACTTTCTCTTCAATTCCACCTTAGACGATTCCAGTGCTGTTCTTCCATCACTTCCCCCCCCCCTCTGACTTCCTCATGGCTGACATTAAAATTTCTTTAGCTGATGTACTTTTTGCCATCACTGGCTTCAGTACTAACAAGGCATATGGTCCTGATGGAGTCCCTCCTTTTGTCCTCAAGAACTGTGCTTCTGTGCTTGCACCCTGCCTAGGTGAACTCTTTCGCCTTTGTCATTCAACTTGTACCTTTCCTTCCTGCTGGAAGTTTGCTCTCATTCAGCCAGTCCCAAAGAAAGGTGACCATTCCCAACCCTCTAACTATCATCCAATTGCTTTAACCTCCTGTGTCTCAAAAGTTTTCGAGTGAATTCTTAACAGAAAATTTTTTTAGCATCTTTCCTATCACAACCTTCTTTCTGATCATCAGTATGGATTCCGTCAGGGACACTCCACTGGCGATCTTCTCACCTACCTTTCAGACTCCTAGTCATCCTCCTCTCGGGTCTATGGCGAAAGCTTTGCCAATGCACTTGACATCTCAAAGGCTTTCGATTGAGTCTGGCATAAATCTTTAATTTCCAAACTGCCCTCTTACGGCTTCTATCCTTCGGTCAGTGCCTTCATCTCTAGCTTCCTTTCTGGTGGTTCTATAGCTGCTGTTGTAGACGGCCATCGCTCTTCTCCTAGATCTATCAATAGTGGTGTTCCTCAGGGTTCTGTCCTATCACCAACTCTCTTCCTTTTATTCATCAGTGACCTTCTAAGCTGTACATCTAACCCTGTCTACTCATACGCTGATGACTCCATCCTTCACCTTTCCATTCGGTTTCCGCAACATCCATCTCCGCAGTTACTTCAACAAACAAGGGATGAGGCTATGGCACACCTAATGTCTGACTTGGCTCATATCTCTGACTGGGGTAAAAATAATCTTGTTTTTAATGCATCAAAGACTCAGTTCTTACAACTTTCAACCTGGCAAAATCTTCCACAGGAGTACCCACGGATGTTTAATAATATCCAGCTCAATCCTGCTTCATCCATGAACAAACTTGGGGTTTCATTCACTCGTGACTTATGGTGGAAAGATCATATTACATCTCTTGTAAAATCTGCCTCCAAGAGATTAGGTGTGCTAAGCTGACTCCGTACCTTCTTTACCCCTGCACCGTTGTTAAGGTTATACACGGGTTTTATTCGCCCCCATGTAGAGTACAACTCTCGTGTGGGGAGGCTTCCCACATACAACTCTTCTCAATAGGGTGGAGTCAAAGGCTTTTCATCTCATCAACTCTCCTCCTCTTACTGGCTTCCTTCAACCTCTGTCTCTTCGCTGCACTGTTGCATCTTTATCTCTTTTCTATCGTTACTTCAATGGTCACTGCTCCTCTGAACTGTCTGCTTGCATCCCCCCACCTCTACAACGAGCGTGTAGCACCCGTCTAGCAACAAACTCTCATCCCTTCTCTGTCCAACTCTCTAATGCAAGAATTAACCGTTACTCCCAGTCCTTCATTTGTGCAACAGGTCAACTCTGGAACTGTCTCCCTCTGTCTGTATTTCCTACTTTCTATGATCTCCAGTCTTTTAAACGCAGTGTGTCCAGGCATCTCAGAATTATCGGATCTTGAATTTGGCTATCTCTTGTATTGTTTTTATTTTTTTTCATGGAAGGAACGGTTTGTGGGCTCCTGGCCTTTAGGTCCTTCTTCCTAGCATAAAAATAAATAAATAAATAAATTATGGCTGTGGAGACCCTTTTAGATAGGTTATTATTACAGTAATCCCTCCAATATCCGTAGTAATTGAGCCAAAGGCATGTCCGAATATTGGTTTTGTCCGGATATTGGTCCTGAAGCTCCAGCACTGGTTTTTCAAGACCCTAACCTAACCTAACCCAAATCAGAAAACTACCTTCCTACCTCCCTAGTGGACATGTATAGCACTTATTTAGGTCCCTTTTCACATAAATAATGCACACATGGCATGAATTTATTTAATTTTAGCCAAAAAATGATGATTTAGAGGTGAGTGAGTCATAGGAGCTCAGAACTTGCCAGCATAGTATAAGTAAGTATCGGACATGGAAATCATCTTTTCTCACATTTTATGCACTAAATTATTGGATACAAAGCATCAAATACAGTAAATGATGTTAATTGCTACCGGAAAAATGGTTAGGTTAGGTTAGGTTAGGTTTGGTTAGGTTAGGTTATGACCGGACATGAAATTCACTGCTTCCACCTTTTTCATAGCTGGTGCACTTAATAAACCGTGCATGAAAGAATTAAATTAAAAGCAGGAAATTATGATTAACACAATGTTAGATTAGGTTAGGTTAGGACCGGACATGAAATTCACTGCTTCAACCTTTTTTCTAGCTGTTTTACTTAAGAACCATGCATGGAAAAATTAAATAGCAAGCAGGAAATTATGATTAACATTTAGGGTAATTTTTTAACACATGTACAGCATGATGAAAACAGGTTAGGCATGAAAATCTTTATGGCAACCATAGGTTAGGTTAGGTTAGGACCGGACATGAAATTCACTGCTTCAACCTTTTTTCTAGCTGTTTTACGTAAGAACCATGCATGGAAAAATTAAATTGCAAGCAGGAAATTATGATTAACATTTAGGGTAATTTCTTAACACATGTACTGCATGATGAAAACAGGTTAGACATGAAAATCTTTATGGTAACCGTAGGTTAGGTTAGGTTAGGACCGGACATGAAATTAACTGCTTCAACCTTTTTTCTAGCTGTTTTACTTAAGAACCATGCATGGAAAAATTAAATTGGAAGCAGGAAATTATGATTAACATTTAGGGTAATTTCTTAACACATTAACAGCATCATGAAAACAGGTTAGGCATGAAAATCTTTGTGGTAACCATAGGTTAGGTTAGGTTAGGTTAGGACCGGACATGAAATTCACATCTTCCACCTTTTTTCTAGCTGTTTTACTTAAGAACCATGCATGGAAAAATTAAATTGCAAGCAGGAAATTATGATTAACATTTAGGGTAATTTCTTAACTCATTAACAGCATCATGAAAACAGGTTAGGCATGAAAATCTTTATGGTAACCATAGGTTAGGTTAGGTTAGGACCAGACATGAAATTCACATCTTCCACCTTTTTTCTAGCTGTTTTACTTAAGAACCATGCATGGGAAAATTAAATTGCAAGCAGGAAATTATGATTAACATTTTTGGTAATCTTTTAACACATTTACAGCATGATGAAAGCAGGTTAGGCATGAAGTTAGGGTACTTACGAACAAGAAGCTGCCCTCTGATGTAATAACCCACTCTATCATCTCAGACTCTGACAGGAAGACCTTGCACCTGACACACCTTTCCAATTGAGAATCACCAGCACTTATCACCAACACTTTACACAACGTTTTTTTTTTTTTTATATAACTGGAATCACATCACTTCACTGCACTGTACATAACAATAAATTCCATCATCACACACATGATGAAGAAGGTGAAGAGCAGTATCAAGCACTGTAGGAGGTAGGGTATCACCACAAAAGCAATCAATATGGCCGCCGCGATCAGCGCGGGTGGGAAATTCAAACTTATGCGGTCCCCAAAAATCGAAAATTTTTCGCATTTTTTGGCATTTTGGGGGTTGGGCAGCCCACAATATCCGAATAGTGAGTATGTCCGAGTATTGGATGTCTGAATATTAGAGGGATTACTGTATTTGCATATTTTCATTAATCGTGGGTTGTTTGTTCCCCAACAGCCATTAGAGATGAGCATGTCATATTCATATCACTGGCAAGAATTAGCTTCTGGGCATAAGTGTTGGCAGGCTTCCACTCAAGATTAGCTGAAGAGAGAACCCTCCAGCTGATGTGATTGATCGGTTGTAGTTTGGTTTGTATCCGACTTTTAGGATGAAAGTAAAAAAGTAAAAGTATTGTCTTTGAGGTTGGATGATGAGGAAATGGAAACTGTGAGTGCATTTAAGTACTTGGGTAGTGTGATGAGTAAGGATGGAAGTTTGGAGGGTGAAGTGCTTCAAAGGGTACAACAAGGAAGAAAAATTGCTGGTTGTTTGAAAGCAGTGATGAGAAACAGGGAAGTGAGCATGGATGTAAAAAGTCACTCGATGACGGTATTGTGATGCCAGCTCAAATGTATGGAAGTGGAGCTTGGACCTTGTTAGAAGGACACTGGTCAAGAGTGAGAGGAGTGGAAATGAGTTATTTCAGAGGGGCATTTGGAGCTGCATAGAGAGACAGACTGACAAATAAGGAAGTGAACGAGCATTGTGGTATGGATGTGGATATGATAGAAAGCATTGGGAGAAATGCTGAGGTGGTTTGGCCATGTGGAGAGGTTGGAGAGACTAATGAGGAAAGTGTATGTGAGGGAGGTGGAGTAGGGGAGAGGGAGGGGGAGGCCAAGGATGAGATGGAGGGATGGAGTGGAGAGGTAAATAAGAGAGTGGGTGTGAGCTGGGAGCAGGGCAGTGAAATGACGGGGGACCGGGTGACATGGACACGATTTGTTTGTGTCCACCCCTTACGGGATTAAGACATCTGGCAAGATAGATAGATAGATAGGTATCATCTATAACTAATCCTTCACGTTTACATGGGGTGGTGAGATTTAGAGAATGACATACTTATTTTGCTGGGGACATGAATCAGAGAAGGAAGACTCCCTGGGTTCAGTCTCCCATTCAGCTGCCATATGAGGTTTGAGGGTGCTCACAGCATAGTGCTGGACAGTGGTGGTTTCCATACACTTTAATAACTACAAAGGATGTAGGGGTAATAACTGGTCATGATATAAATGTTGTTCTGTACAGCAGTTTATGGAAGTTTTATACTGTAGCAGATGTTGATTTAATATTCAGGTCTTGATAGTCAAGAGTATAGATAAATGAGCAAATTCTTAAGAAATCCATCAGTCCTCAAACTCACCATTATTTTTAGAATCCCTGTCATATACAGTATCTGTCTTGGAGCCCAACCATTATAGTGAAAATGTTGATAAACCATGAATTTATGTGTTATATCTCTCATTGAGGCCTGGCATTACAGTGAAAATATTGATAAACCCTGTGTTTGTTAGACCAGGGATCTGCCAGTTCATGACCTACAATACAGTACTGTACTTTGGTGATGCAGACAAGGGGCCTTTATGTGTTTCTGTGCACCCTGGGTGGAGCAGCTGCAGCATCCACCCAGGAACCAAAACTCCTCATATTTCTCTGCACTTCATTGTGGGAAGAACCCAGGCGAAGCATTGTCTACCACAACAGGGCGACAGATCCCTGCTTTGTGTTATGTACTCTGCTGTAGCTGTGGTTGATGGGTCTGCCCTGTGAGACAGGTCAAGGTTAAGTAACATTAATAACAAAAACTTATCTTGATTGTTGAAGCCAGTTATCATTGGAAAGTACTACTCTGTGATGCACCGCTGCTGGTGAGAGAGGTGTGGTAATACAGAATGTTAATTTGACACCTAGTTTAACATTCTTGTTACTTCCAGAGTTTTCAGCACAAAGTATCTCTTGATTACTGTATTATTATTTTAAGGGTTGTCAACATAAGTTGCAACTAGTTTTCTAACATTCTTAGTGCTGAATTTCAAATACAGTATTGTCAACATAAGTTTCCATTATTAATGTTCCTTGGTTTACTGGTCTGTGGATGTTGAGTATAAGTAAATCCTTGATTTAATAGGAATGCATTTGGTAGGTTGATGAAAAGACTGTTGCTGTTTGGTTGAGAAATATTGTGATTTGTAATATTATTGCAGAGGATGGAGATATCGAGAGCATGGGCAGTAATGACATTTCCGTTCTCGGTGAAGGAAAGGACAAGCAGTTGGACGAAGACACTGATCTCTCCCTTGCCTCATCCCCATCTCTTCCAGATGACTTGCCTGCTATCAGGTTTGGAGTCTTAGTTTTCATTTCTTACATATTTTTCAGTGCCTTTGGAATACTTAATTGTAGTCCTGGTAGTACATCAGGGTCCTGGATATAGTACATCAGGGTTCAAATCTAAGGAATGATTGAGGTTCGCTGTCCACATAATACCACTTGGGCAAGTGAATGGTCATCACCCTTGCCCTAAATGTCTGAACTAAATAACTTAGCCTAGGGTCACTATGCTTGTGATGGAACAATATAGAATTACATAATGAATGGATGGATAGTTGAAGGTTGAGCTAAACAATGAAGATAGTGGGCTGGTAATCCTGACAGTAAAGGTTCTTGCAAGGCTTGTAGGGATTTACTTAATTTCTGAGATTTATGGAAAGATTTTTGGAGAGTAAAAAAACAGATGAAATGTTCAGAAGGAAAATTTAAATTTCTCTGTAGATAAATCACTGTTTTGGGGAGAGGTGTTAAAGTGTAGGAATAGGTGTAGGTAATAGAATATAAATGTGCTAGGTGGGGGCACTCGCCATCCACTCACTCCATGTAGTGCTGCTTTGGGTGTCTGCCCTTTCCTCTCTTCCTTCCTTCCTCTTCTTTCTTTCATTTGTTCCTCTTCCTTCTGCCTACCTGTTACGTTACACTCCCTCTTCTGTCTTTCTTTCCTTCATTCTTTCCCCTTCCTTCTGCCTGTGGGTCACTCTACACTGAGTGACAAGCCAAATGGTTTCCTGTACACCAGGAAACCACGTTCTACGATGGGTGGTAACCAATTTTTTTTTTTTTTTTTTTTCCGACACTGGGCATAGGCTTCACAGCCTGCTGTCAAGGCCCAGCAGTCCTCCTACATACCATACACCTCTACATGTCACCATTTCGGCGCTAACACCCACCATCCATATTGGATACATGCTAGGGCTGTGTCATAAAGGACTGGTGTATTGGTATTAGCAGGGGTATTTTTACATGTCGGTGGGTCTTCTGGTAGATCAGTAAAGCCTGATTTTATGAAATTCAAATCCTTAATCTGTTCGCTGCCCCAGCGGGGATTTGAACCTGGGTCCAGTAGGACTGCAGGCCACCTCTCTGCCGATTGAGGCTGTAACCAGATTATGGCGCCTGTTGGCTTACTGAGTAATTAAGGCGTTTCGGTGGGATTGAGCCGGTGTAGGTTTGTATCCAAGAGATGGTTGGGGTTTATTGCTCATGCAATACCACTCAGCTGAGTGAGGCTGGCCATCTCATCTCAAATGTCTGGACCAACTTGCCTAACCCCGGGCTCCTACGCTCCTCATGGGGCAACATAGGATTGGCTGATGGGTGGATGGATGAATAGAATAAAAAAAAATTATAAAGAAACAAGGGGCAGATGAGAAATCAAAGTATTAAATTAATGAGAATAGATGAGCACAGGACTGTGGTTAATGTAAGTTTAGGTCCAAGATGTTCCAGAAAAAAGGAATGCTTTGATAAAGTTAAGAGGCTGTAGAAAGGTTGATGAACAGGAGTGCATTAGGGACTGAGGAGGTAAGAGAAATGTGCTGACTTATTGACGTATGTATGTGTATGATTACCTTTCCCCACAGACCTGATATTCAGTACAAACACATCCCGGACAAGGACCTCAACACCCGCCTTAATGTGGTGATGGCACTCACTGTAGCCTGTGTACTTGGACTTGGCATTGGACATTTCCTTGGTAAGTTGTCCATACCTGGTTGCATTGAGAGTATGATGTTTTTAGCAGTAGAGTTATAAATCAAGTCATGCAGCACTGGATTACTTGTTTTCATATCATATAAAATGTGAGCATAGAAGAACTAGTAATAAATAGAATCTTTTTCTAAGCTGTTTTCCCATTGATATTGTTTTTGCTTCATTTAGCTGTTTAAATTGCTGCAAGAAAATGAACAAAAATATTGCTGACAAAGCAAAAATGCAGGAAAATAAGGCTGATCATCAAACATCTGAGGTATTCTTTATTTTTAATAGTTTATTTTCATTATTATTATTACATTATTATTATTATTGTTATTATTATTGTTATTATTTTTATTGTTATTTTTATTATTATTATTATTATATTATTATTAGTAGTAGTATTATTATTGATCAGTAGATGAGTGTGTTGAGTGATTAAGTAGTTCATTTCATACTGAAACCTTGTGAGCCATTTGTCTGTTGGAGCTGAAACTGTAATAATTTTCAGGACTAGTGGATGTATCTGGGGATGGAGATGCAAAAGGTTTGGCCTGTGTTAGCCAAAAAGTGTTATTGTGCTACTATTTACTAACACCTTTCAGAGCAACATTATTGTTGTACATCAGTTTTTTCCCCTCCCTACAGTTCATGTTCAAGGTTATGTTTTTCAAGGTTTTCAGAAGCTACATGGTGTTAACTTTCTTATTTCATGAGAAAGCTTAATTACAATGATATTTCTGGATAAAAGATAGCAGGTACAGTATTAACAAGTTTCTATTTTTGTTGACTGATGGTATATCATTGTAAGATAGCGTTGCACTGCCAGACGTGGTTTAATAATGAGAAGTAATGTATGTATTCACGAGTCATACCTGGTGTTAAGATGATATTTGAAAGCCTTCCATTTTTTGACTAGCTTTATTGAATCAGTTTATGGATCCATCTATATTTCTTAATAAGTGGAACAAGTGTTAAAGATTGTGTCTTTTATCAGAAATATCTTCATAGTTTTGTTTGCATTTATTTATTCCTGCATTTAATTCATTTATTTATGTTTTTATTACATTATCAAATGTTTTCCTGATAATTTATTGGATTTTTAGAGTAGAAAGCATGCATATTGTGTATCTTTGAAAAAATCTAGTAAGGAAACTGGATATGGTACAGTAATGATTGATGTGAAAAGTTTTAAGTCCCTCTTCCTTAACTTGATCATTTGTTTAAGCTGTTCTTGGACCGGAAACCCTTGCCCATGATAGATGAACCAGTAATATTACCAGATGGTTAATAGACTCAAGTTCATCACCATTGTACAAGTTTTTCATGCTTGGATGACAGCTGTGGCATACTTTCTGGCAGCTGACCAAACTGCATAAACTATAGTAACATTCCTAGCCTAACTGTAAGTTTTAAGATCTCTTTGTGTGTTGTTAGTTTTCCTGGGGTAGCTTTATATTTTTCTTTCATTAATGTCTGGATCATTCATCATCCACTCCTTGCATTCCCACCACCACAGGTAGAAATTAAGCAGGAGTACCTGCTTGATGTGACTGTCTGAATTTTTTTCATGTTTTCCTTGGTTAAGCCCCAGATGTTGCAGATTACCTCTGATCCCTGGTGTTGTAGTACTACCACACTGTCCTGTACTCCTTTTTCTCTGTGGTGGCTATTATTTTTTTGTAGTTCTTCTTATCCTCACATATTTTCGTCAGCAAGTGTACTGTACAGTTTCAGCCCTAGGTTTGAGGGTAGCAGTAGAATGGGGATTATAATATTATTGCAAGTGCTGAAAGGGGGCTGTGTTTGGCCACCTCTTGGTTTGAATACAGATAAATCTAAGTAGGGTACAGTACTTAGTGTGTAGTTTGGAAGGAGGATTATACAATAAATTATTGACGTATTTGTACAGTTTCATGATTTATAAGATTCAGGAAATATGTGATGGATGCAGAATTAACCAAAGGAATGGTGACTGGTTCTGAGCAACGAAAATAGGTTGATAAAAATTCATAGACACCTTAAGCCGTAAATCATTATCACAACACTGTGCTCCACCATAAAATTGGGTGGCTTGGATGCAGAAGTGAAAAAAAAGTGAGCATCTGTTTATCTATCTATAGCCAGATCCCTTAATCCTGTAAGGGGTGGCCACAAACAAATTGCTGTCATCTCTCCTTGTCCCCTGCTGTTTTGCTGTCATCCCCCCGAATTACACTGCCTTTCTCATATACCTCTCTTCTCCATCCCTCATCTTATCCAGTTTCCCCTTCCAACTCACTCACATATGCTCTCCTAGTTAGTCTTTCACTCTTCATCCTCTCCACATGACCAAACCACCTCGGTGAATTTCTTCTAATGCTTTCTGTCACATCTGCATCTGCACCACAATCCTCCTTCACTTCCTTATTTGTCAGTCTGTCTGTCCATGTAACTCCACATGCTCCTCTCAAATAACCCATTTCCATTGACTTGTGTCCAGACTTGTGTCCCTCCAACAAGGTCCAAGGTTTGCTTCCATATGTTAGAGTGAGGATCACATTACTATCATGCAGCAACTTTTGTACTTCCATGCTCACTCCCTATTTATCACTGCTTTTAATGAATCAGCAACCTTTCCTTCCTGCTGTACACTTTCATGATCTTCATTCTCCATTTCCATCCTTATTCACCAGACTACCCACATATAGTACTTAAATGTACTCGCATTTTCATTTCCTCTCTATCCAGTCTCACTGTGCATTCAGTGACTTCATTTCTCTTGAAGACCACAACTTTACTCTTCCCTACATTCACCTTTATATTCTGTGTCTTACTTTCCCCAGCTCCTTCATGAAGTCGTGCAGTATCCTTCGTCTTCACTTAACATTATAGCATCCTTTGCAACAACAGAACAGGGAGTTTCCAAACTCTGTCCTATCTCATTATGGCCAATCCAACATCCTCTGCCCTACAGTGCATCTCATTTACAATTCCATCCATATACAAATTGGACAACTATGTAGGTTTGAAATATCCCATTTTCATTCTAACATTCAGATAGAAAAATGTACTCAGTTAACCACACACACACACACACACACACACACACACACACACACTGCAGCTCTAGTGTCCTCATACTTACTCTTCATGGCATTTAACAGCTTCTCATTTACTCCATATATTTTAAAAATTTTCCACACTCCTTAGCTATCCACTCTTTCTTCTGGTTTCTCCAAATCCATGAAGGCATGAAAGATGAGCATGAAAATAGAATTATTAACAGAAGACCTATAAACTCTTGCTGCACTGAGTCCTTATAAGGTGGTTTACCTCCTTTGGGTCATTATTTTATAACCATTGTATATTGTATCTCATATGAGGCTTGCAACTTGGCCTATGCAGACCTTCATCATTCCTCAAATGAGGTATGCAGTTTGGCATGGGTTAAATGGGCTACACAGTCTTTTTTTTTTTCATCAAATCTGTGATAAGTATGAACAAAAGCATTCAGCACAGCAAAATTAAATCCTCTTTGACAAAAATACAAGTCATGCATGATTATGATAGTATGTGCTTAGGGAACTTCCTCCCATGTTTACAAACTCCAATCCTTAATCAGCATTTAAGATCAGTTTAGCACTATTCCCTGAGACAATCTACATGGTCCATCCTTTTGCCCTTCATCCTTCCACAATAGTCCTCTTCTGTGCTGATGACTTTGCAGTTGCATTGCATCACTTTGGTATACTCCAAAAATTTGATTGTATATTCATCCATTCATCATCCAATCCTATGTTGACCCTTGAAAAGTGTAGGACCCCAGGGCTAGGCAAGTTGGTCATGACAGTTAAGATGAGAGTGACCAGCCTCACTCCTCCCCAAGTGGCATTATGCAAGCAATAAACTCCAACCATCCCTTGGATATAAACCTTCACCGGTTCAATCCGATTGGAGCGCCGTAATTACCCACTAAACCACCTGGCGCCAAAATTTGGTTATATGGTTACCACCCAGTATAATAAATGATTTCCTGATATACAGGGAGCCATTTGGCTTGTCACTCAGTGTAGAGTCACCTACAGGCAGAAGGATGAGGAAAGAATGAAGGAAAGAAAGACAGAAGAGGGAGTGTAAAGTCTCCCATAGGCAGAAGGACAAGGAAAGAATGAAGGAAACTTGTTTTTATTGAATCCATGCTGTAGTGAGTAAATAAGTTGTATGTTCAGTACTGTATGTACATTCCCCATCACAATTTTTGTGTTTGGTTGAGGCAGGCATTTAGAAGTACTGTACTACTCTGTTACCTTCTCCGTCCATCCATCATCCAATCCTATGTTGCCACATCAGGAGCATAGGACCCCGGGGCTAGGCAAGTTGGCCCTGACATTTAAGATGAGAGTGACCAGCTTCACTCATCCCTGCGCAGCATTAAATGAGCAGTAAACCCCAACCACCCTTGGATATAAACCTGCACCGGCTCAATGCGATTGGAGGGCCTTAATTACCCACTAAACCACCAGGCCCCATAATTTGGTTATATGGTTACCACCCAGCGTAGTAAACGGTTTCCTGGTGTACAGAAACCATTTGGCTTGTCACTCAGTGTAGAGTCACCTATAGGCAGAAGAGGAAAGAATGAAGAAAAAGACAGAAGAGGGAGTGTAAAGTCACTCATAGGCAGAAGGAAAAGGAAAGAATGAAGGAAAAAAAAAAAAAGAGGAAGGAAGGAAGAGGAGAAGGCCAGACACCCAAAGCAATACTACATCAAGTGAGTGGATGGTGAGCACCCTTTTCCTTTAAAGATAAAAGCATAGACACATGCTTTTTGAGCTGAAAATCGTATTAATTTGTTAAGTGTCTTGCCTCTCTCATATTGCATCTCCTGATTGTAGCGTCTGTGTATGTATCGTCAGCCCAGTTTATTTTTGTTGGTGATAGGTTGTGGTGACAGTATCCACTCACATGATATAGTGCTGTCTACTTCTTCCTACACCTTTAGCATTCATTTTCTGTGTCCGCCTTCCTCTCTTCCTATTTCTCCTATCATTCCTGTCACTTTTTATTACCCTTCTTTCCTTTTCAGATAGCTTTACATTGAGTGACAAGCCTTATAGTTTCCTGTAAGCCAGGAAACCATTTACAATGCTGGGTGGTAACCATATAACCAACCCATACATGTTCCTTACACATCAACAAGTAGGTTGGCAGAGGGTTAATGCCCCACCTCGTAAAACAACCAACTGAAAGACAAACAGCCACCACATATGGAATTATGGCATCTGGCTATAAATAGATAGACAGATGTTTCTTATCTTGGCAACAAAACTATTTTATCTATCCATCTATCTATAGCCCGACGCCCTAATCACACAATGGGTGGCCGCAGACAAAATGCCTCCAAGTCACTCTGTCACCCACCATTTGACTGCCTTCCCCCCAGCTCACTTCCCCCTCCCTCATATACCTCTCAACTCCATCCCTTCACCTCATCCTTGGTCTTCCCCTCCCTCTCCCTCCCTCCACTTCACCTACATACACCCTCTTAGTCAGTCTTTCATTCTCCATTCTCTCCACATGTCCAAACCACCTCAGTGTATTTTTCCTAATTTTCTCAACCACATCCACATCCACCCCACAACGTTCCTTCACTTCTTCATTCATCAACCTGACCCTCCATGTCACTCCACATGCTCCTTTCAAGTAACTCATTACCACTGCTCTCATTCTTGACTTGTTCCCCTCTAGCAAGGTCCATGCCTCGCTTCCATACGTCAGGGTAGGGGTCATAGTACTATAATGCAGTGACTTCTTAACTTCCATACTCACCTCCCTATTTCTCATCACTGCTTTCAGTGAACCAACAACCTTCCTTCCCTGCTGTACCCTTTCAAGCACTTCCTCCCCCAAAATTCCATCCTTATTCATCACACTACCCAAGTATTTGAATGCACTCACATTCTCCATATTCTCAGGATCCAACCTCACTGTGCATTCTGTGACTTCATTCCTCTCAAACACCATAACTTTACTCTTGTTTACATTCACTTCCTCTAATTGTTAATCTTGGTAGAGTGACGGTTTCCATCATGTTAGTAAAATTTTTTGTGGTAACCTTATCCTCCATCCAGCTTAAATTGGTTTGCCAGCTGCTGCTCAGGTAGCTTTCATTACTTTCCCATCTCTTGCTTTGTGCTTATATCCACTAAAGTATTTTATAGATTTTGAATGCATAAAGAACTTTCAAGTGTATTTGTAAACATTTTACTGTCAGAATTATTTTTTTAATCCTAAAGGTAAATGGCTTCTCTCAGACTATATGCTCTTTGTTTTTTCATAACATATATACTGTACGGAGAATATTATAACACCCAAAAGGACACACAATCCATGGTTTGTATCATTGATTTCTTCTTCTGTATCATCATCATCATTATTCTCCCAACTCATTATTCCATTTCAGTATGGTGTGATATAGAGTATAGAAACAAGGAAACTAAAACTGGGAGAATTATCAACACCATGTACAGTGAAATACTGCACACACACACACACACACACACACACACACACACACACACACACACGAGTTATTTGTATGTATTTATGTATACTGTATTGACTAATTTGAGAGTACAGGTTCAGTAGTCCCTACTGGCTAGTGGCCCATCATTATAGCCTACTGAGTTATGTGATAGGTAAGCCAAAATATTGTGCTTATATGGACTGTGACTGCCTTATATACTCAAACATAACAACACTATAATTTGAGCACAGTACTGCCTTAATGTATCTACATGACTGTAGGGGGCTTATGTGCAAGTGGTGAGTTGACATAAGTTTGTGTCAAAATCATTCAGGAAATCAGTACTTGATTTAGTGCTCTGTGAATGCTTCTGTTTGTCACCTTTAAATAACAACTAGTTAGATTGTAAGTAATCATCATCGTACTTTCCCACATTCATATGGGGCGAGTTGATCAGAGCATGGCTCTGCGATCATGTTTGGTTTTCTTTTTATTTTGATTAATTGATATAGATAAGTTTATGTCGTTGGTATTGTTTTTGTTGAAAAGCAAAAAAGCAAAGATTTTAAAAAATCTTCGGTTAAATTTTAGTGCTTGCACATAATATCCTCATGAAATCTTTTCAAGCATATATAGTTTCAGAAATATTTAGCCCAGGTATCATGCTAAAGGTATAATATGGACTTGCTTGTATCATGCATTTGGTATTTCTTTTACTTCTACAGTCCATATTTATATATTTGCAGATCAGTTTATAGAGCCAGGAATACACTATAGACTGGCATTGTAGTTATCACATCATGACATTGTTCCAAAAGCACACATGGTTGACTTTTACTGTAATTTACTGTATGTTTAAGCAACTTAAAACAAGACACCTCTACTGTGTTAGATGCTCATTTTCTGAATGTGTCTTTTCCTGCATGTGGATTTGATGCATGTGTAGTCCTGAGTTTATATCATTATGTTCTTAAACTTCAGATGGACATATGAATGTTGTAATAATAACAACAGATAGCTGTAAATTTGCAGTACTTGAGATTTAATTTTATATTAATTTTGTTGTGGATAACAACTTATAATGAGAGGACAGATTGCTATGCATCCTAGGTAAACCTGGAATCCCATGGCATGTTTCATTTTCATTGAAAAGCTGTTCCCTTATTATATTGTTTTCTGGTGTAAAAAGAGTAACACTCACTCAGTTTGGCTAGTGATATATATATATTTTTTATTGTGTGGTTAGCCCCGGGCTCTTACGCCCCTCACGGGGCAACAGTAGATGAGATGATGGATGGTATATTTTAAAGTAAAAATTTTTTTTTTTATGTAACAATTAGTTAAAAATATTGTATGAAGAGAAATATTTCCCATGACTTAATGTTTGTTTGCCATAATCTTGCAGGCTGGCAACATTCAGTACAGAATCCACCAGCATATAAAATATTCCAGCCATAAATCACCTTGTAGTGCTGCATTGATTACAGTTTTGACTAACTTGACCAATATA
>JAGKTI010003075.1:0-29465 GCA_018397915.1 Birgus latro | reverse complement strand
AGAAATGTAGTGATAAAAGATATAAAAGTGGAAGTGCAGGAAGTGTATAAATTACTGGGAGCTCAAGATGTAAGGAAGGCCCCAGGACCGGATGGAATCTCTAATTGGGTACTGAAGGAATGCAGAGAACAACTGGCGGATAAGATTCACAATTTAATTGTGTGCTCCTTGGAAGAGGGGAAAGTGCCTCGGGAATGGAAGAGGGCAAATGTGGTGCCAATCTATAAGGGAGGAAACAAGGAAGAACCCCTGAATTATAGACCAGTGTCCCTAACCAGTATGGTTGCGAAATTGTGTGAGAGAATCCTGAAAGATAGATGGATAAAATATCTGGAAGAGATGAATATTTTGACTGAAAGTCAGTTTGGATTCAGAAGTGGAATGTCAAGTGTTTCCAACTTGTTGAGCTTCTACTCAAGGGCGATTGACGTGCTACAGGAGAGAGACGGTTGGGTGGATTGTGTGTACTTAGATCTGGAGAAGGCCTTCGACAAAGTACCCCACAAGAGACTATTATGGAAATTAGAGCATATAGGAGGACTTAAGGGAAGCCTCCTGGAATGGATGAGAGACTTTTTGAGTGACAGACAAATGAGGACAGTAATAAAGGACAGGACATCTGGATGGAGGGAAGTAACAAGTGGTGTCCCACAGGGCTCGGTGTTGGCACCAGTAATGTTCTTGATTTATGTAAATGATATGGTAGATGGAGTGAACAGCTACGCAAGCCTGTTTGCTGATGATGCAAAGATCTTGAGAAAGGTAGAGGTTGAAGAAGACTGTAAAATGCTACAGGAGGATCTGGATAGGATATATGATTGGAGCCGGATGTGGGAAATGAAATTCAACGCAAAAAAATGTAAAATATTGGAAATGGGTAAAAGTACCAAGAGGCCATCATTGAATTAGTTGATGGGTAATGAACCAATTAGAAAAGCGAGAGAAGAGAAAGATTTGGGAGTGCTGGTCCAGGATAGTTTGTCACCTGAAAAGCACATAAATAAGATAGTGAGAGAGACATATAAACTCTTGACCAATATAAGAGTGGCATTTCATTACATGGATGAGGAGATGATGAAAAAATTGATAGTGGCCATGATCCGGCCCAGGTTAGAATATGCAGCAGTAGTGTGGTCCCCACACAAAAAGAAAGATATAACCAAGATTGAGAGAATACAAAGAACAGCAACCAAGATGGTCCCTAGTCTGGCAGATTTGCCATACAGGGAGAGGCTGGAAAGGCTGGATTTGCCCTCCTTAGAGGAAAGGAGAAAGAGGGGTGACATGATTGCAGTGTTCAGGACTATGATAGGAGTAGATAAAATTGACAGAGAAAATCTGTTTGTGTGGGATGAGAGAGCAACAAGAGGACACGGAATGAAACTAAAGAAGCCAAGCTGCTCGAAGGACATGAAGAAATTTAGTTTTCCGTATAGATGTATAGACCTGTGGAATAGCCTGGACAAAGAGATCGTCCGGTCTAAAAACTTAAATGAGTTTAAGGCAAAATTTGACTTATTGAGAAACAGAGACGGGACCCCACAAGCGTAGCTCATTTCCTGTATATCACAATTAGGTAAATACACACACACACACACACAGTGCATGTGGATGGATGTGTGTGTGAGTGTGCTTCTCCACACATGCATGTGTGCATGTGCGCACAAGCGTGTGCATGTGTGCTAACTTGTCTGTTTTTTTTTTGTGTGTTTGTTTCATACCTAACTGTCTCTTTACAAGAATGAGTCAAGCTCGTACTGTCCCTTGTATTAAACAATTTTTATCATACATAGCCTTTAATGGATGAATAGTTTTGGCACACTCTTTTATTCGTTAGTGCATTCCACCGATCAGTTGCCCTATTTGGGAAACTGAATTTCCTTACGTCTTTATCGCCTCTCTTTTTCCATAATTTTTTGCAGTGTCCTCTTGCTGATGCTTCATAGGTTATATATTCATTTATATCTATTTTCTCTTTCCCTGTGATGCATTTATAAAGGATAATCATGTCTCCTCTCTTCCTTCTCTCCTGTAGTGTTGGTAGATTCAGTTTTTCTAGTCTTTCTTCGTAGCTTAGATTCCTTAAGCTTGGTACCCATCTTGTAGCTGCCTTTGTACTTTTTCAATCTTATCTGTGTGTTTTTTTGAGATGAGGATTCCAGACTACTGATGCATACTCCAGGGTTGGTCTGATGAATGATGTTATTATCTTTCTCAGCATTTATATATGTGAATACTATTCTCATATTAGCAAGCAATGCATACATGTTACATATCTTCTCACTGATGTGGTCAACTGGAAATAGTCTGTTATTGATAATCACTCCTAGGTCCTTCTCCCTGTCTGATATGTGTAGAGTTGATCTTCCTAACGTATAATCCCAATCTGGTCTCTTCTCATTTTTACCAAACTTAATTACATGACACTTGTCCACATTAAATTCCATTTGCCATTTATTGCTCCATTCATGAAGCTTATTTAATTCCGCATGGAATCCTTTGCAAGAATTTGTGTTAGTAATTTTCCTTTGTATTTTTGCATCATTCACAAGCATATTTAGATAGCTTCCATTTCCAATGTTACTATCCATGTCATTTATATATACTACAGTAAAAACATAATTGGTGCCAGCACTGCGCCCTGTAACACTCCACTAGTCACTTCTCTCCACGATGAGTAATTTCCCCTTAATACTGTTCTCATTTCCCTTTTTCTGAGAAAATCCTGCATCCAACAGTACAGATTGCCTTGGATACCTCCTTGATGGTACAGTTTCCATAAAAGTCTTTGGTGCAGTACTCTGTTGAAAGCTTTCTTGAAATCTGGGTAGATACTGTCCACCCATCCTTCTCTTTTCTGTAATGTATCTGTAACTCTTATCATAGTAGCTTAATAGATTAGCAACACATGATTTTCTTTCTCTAAAACCAAACTGTCTTTCTGTTACTGTGTGTGTGTGTGTGTGTGAACAAATTAAACAGTGAGACTGCATGAGGCCTGGAGTGAGTGACTGTTGTATATGACAGTGTAATGTTATAATGCATTAATTTCTTGCTGCAGCGGGTTGATAATAATACTTTATACTTGTTACATATCCTAGTGTTTTATGTTTGTATAACAAGTGTGATCAAGAGTTTTAAGTATGAGGTCTGTTTGAGATGTAACTGCCAGTTAAGAAAGACAGGTGGGGTTGGGTGGTTGGGTAAGGGTATGGGGGGAGGGTTGGGAGCTGGGGTAGAGGCAGGTGGAGCTCATTTTCTCCTCCCCCCCCAAATCTTCCCTGGGTATACACGAGTAGGAAGAGGGTACACCTGAGTGAAAATTAGTACTTGCGAGTGTACTGTATCAATGCTGTAATGTATTTTATGCTTGATTTTAATCTTTTACTCATGAGAAAGTTTTTAGGATTAAGGGCTGAGACAGACAGTAAAATAGGTTAATGCCCGACGCCTATTGTTGACCTGATGGAGGGTTACTATGCAATATCTGTCACTTCACTTTATTTTTCGTAGGGAATAGCTGAATTACAGTGGATAATTGAGAGTTCACTGTATATATATAACTATTGAAATGATAACTGGACAACCTTGAATCCCCTTTGAAATGAAGTGCCCTTCTTTAATCTTGGGAAAATTTTGCCAAAATAAGACATCTTACTGAAAGGATTAATGGAGAGAGTTCCAGAGATAACCTTTATCATAGATTCTGGTCTTCTGTTAGCTTTCCCCATTTGTTTGCATTAGTATTACAGTATGTCTAGATACAAATGCTTGGTGTCTTTAATTACTGTACTTACTATATAGCTGAATGACAACTTACTAGTGTTGTGTACAGCATCAAATCTCTTGCAGTTATCAGTGAATCCACCAGAGTGTTGTAATACTCTTTACAACTTGCTTGTTTTTAATTTTCTTTCTTTTTACAGGAAATGGATATCCGATGGCATCAGTTGTAACATCCCGAGAAATTGCTGCTGTTCTTGGAGATCGCATTAAGGAGGTTTGCTTATTCTTACTCTTGTCTTAATGAACAAGTAAGTGGTACAGTATGATTCAATATTTTTATTAAAATATTTTAATTCTATGCTGTAATCATTAGCCCCTTCAGCCAGAGGACATACAGTGCTTTGTGTTTTATTCTGGTTAATGCAATTATAATTTTCAGCTTACAAGAGGCCCCTCAGGTTGAAGGGGTTAAGTGGAGTAGAAAACTGTAGCTTCATGACCATCCATTATCCAATCCTACATTGCTCCATGAGGAGCGTAGGAGTCCAGGGCTAGGCAAGTTGGTCCTGACATTCAAGATGAGAGTGACCAGCCTTACTCATCTCCGAGTGGCATTACATGAGCAATAAACCTCAACCATCCCTTGGATATAAACCTTCACCAGCTCAATCCGATTGGAGTGCCGTAATTACCCGTTAAACCACCAGGCGCCAAAATTTGGTTATATGGTTACCACTCAGCATTGTAAATGGTTTCCTGGTGTACAGGAAACCATTTGGCTTGTCACTCATGTTGAGTCACCCACAGGCAGAAGGAAGAGGAAAGAATGCAGGAAAAAAAGACAGAAGAGGGAGTGTAAAGTCACCTGTAGGCAGAATGAAGAGGAAAGAATAAAGGAAAGAAAGACAGAAAAAGATATGTAAATGCAGACTCACACTGCTCATAACTGTAGTCATGTCATTAATTTCCAGGTCTAACGATGAATACAGAAGGACCTGTCAGTAATTACTAAGTCTAAAGATGAATACAGAGGGAAAACAGTAACCAATGATTTTCAGCCCCTTGACTGCTGAGAATTCCCCAGTTTAACTGTTTGTATGGCATTAGCCAAAATAAAATAACCTAATGAGTCCATAGTTTATACTGTAAACAAGAAAGCACAAAGGATAATATATGACTACTCTGGTATTTTACAGTACAAGTGTTCACCCCTGATGGATGCAGTAGGGTGTGCTGTCCTAGAGGTGCTGGAGAAGGAACACCTCATGGCAGCTGCTGCTTCTGTTGGTTCCTTCTTACAAGACCAGCTAAAGACCCTCCAACACCAGCATGAATATATAGGTTAGATAATGATTTCATTATGGGCAACATCAATACAGTATTTTTAGCTTTAGATGGTTTAAGTGTATTATATTTTCACACATGGCCTCTACTTTTCTCTTCCTCCTTCCATGGTGTTTTGAGCAAATTTGAATATCCAACATAATACAGTGTAACATTTCAGCATGTAGGCATTAAGGTAGCACCTGAAAGATGCTTTCATTTCATAGCACTGATACCTTTAAAGGGGTTTGTTCCAACACTAGATCCAGATGTCTCACTTTACATATTTCCCTTTAAGGGAAGCTAGACAGCAGCAAAATATTGACAGCTCACTTCAAAACACTAACCCCATTTGCTTCATTCTTATCCTCATAGCCCCATCTGTATCAATAATTTTCATATTTTGTTGGTACTGCCAAGGATATTTTTTTCGTGTTATGAGAGACTTGTGACTGAAGGAGCTAGTAATAATTTAAGTTAGCCTTTTGCATATGACCTTTTTTTTTTTTTTTTTTTTTTACTACCAAATTTTTTTCATATAAGGAGAGACCTTCAGACTTACAGTGTGAGGTTAACATCTTCACTGTAATCATTTTATCGAGCTACCACAGGATTATAATCTTCAGGTTAAAAGAGATGTCTTGATTTTCTCTCTCTCTTTTAGTTTCAATTTTATCTTTTGTTGCACATGTATAGGTAAGACTTTGGTAGCTACTGCATGAGTGTGGAAAGCTGAGTCAGACCAGGGAAATGGGATTGTTATGGAAATAATTTTTGGTCAGCAGAGATTGGATAGGATAAGAAGCAATGCTTTCTGTACATATGGACTAAAGAAGTTGTTGATATTAGAGTAGAAGTGTATACGCTTAGATGACGTAGTAATATGGTGAGAGAAGTTGTGGATATGGTGGTGAAACAGGTACTTTATAGTTATTTGGTAAAACACCAAGTGCAGAGCAGGGACCCATTTCAATTTCAACGTTACACCAAGCAGCCATCTTCAGGAATGACACAGTGGTGGCAGCAAGTGACTTAAATACAGTTGTCTACACCCCGGACACTAGTGAGCTAACAATAACAACAGTGCTTACGAAACAATGTAATTAACCCAATCTCGCTTCCCCCTAGTTAACTACAATGCCAGTGGTTTTGCTAACATAAAAAAATCCTTTATTTTGGTTAAAGTTATCAGACTTCTTAATACAAGCAGATTCCAAGTGCCTTTTCTTGCATATACAAGGTCTGTCCAAAAAGAAATCAAACTTTTAAAATAGTGCACCAACTAGCCAGCGCTGTGTAATCATGACGCGAGCACTGTGTAGTGGCAACTTTGAGGTTTTAGTCTAACACTATCCTTATCATGCCACATAAGTTAGTCATCAAGGTACACACGCTTAAATGATTGTGTGTTTAGTGCACTTGGTGAATTTTCTTCTGTATCTTCTGTTGTCTGAAATTGGCATGGATTTCAATTGTGGAGGGGGGGATCTGCAGAGGCCAAATTCAGAGTAATGTGACTGGGGGATGATTGTTGTCTTGTGCTTCGCCAAAAAGTCATGGGAAAAAAGTGACATGTGAGCAGGCACATTGTCATGTTGCAGCTTCCAGATTTTGCTTGTCCACACCTCAGGTCTCTTCCTTCTCACTGCCTCCCTCAGATGTTTCAGGACCTCCAAGTAAAACTCTTTATTGTCCGGCCACGTGGAACAAACATGTGATGAATGACGCCCTTAAAAAAAAAAAAAAAATCACCTTTACATTTTAGCGACTCGACGTGCCTTTTTTGGTAACAGTGATGATGTTCCAACCCACAGCGACTACTACCTTTTTCTTTCAACTTTGTAACCATACACTTACGGTAGGCTTCATCACCTGTTATGACATTTTTCAGAAAGTTTTTATCAGCATCTGAACAATCAAACAGCTCCTGACTGGCTGTGACGCGGTTTCCATTCTGCTCATCTGTCAGCAGACGTGGCACAAATTTTGCATCAACATGATGCATTTCCAGTTTGGGGGATAAAACCATGTGGCACAAGCTTTTACTGATGCCTGCTTCTTTGGAAACTTCTGGAACAGTCAGGCAATGATTTTCACAAATCGTAGCATGCACTTTCTCAGCGTGATTGTCACCTCTTGACATGGAAGGCCATCCAGATCTGGGATCGCCTTTGGTGGATGTTCTTCCTGATTTGAACTGCTGGAACCACTTGTGACACTGTGTACAGCTCAGTTAGTCTTCTCCACAAGCCTGTTGCAATATCTGAAAAGTCTCTGTAAAAATTTTTCCTTATTGAAACAATTTCACAACACATTGCTCTTCAAGATCTTTCATTGTTCAGCTTGCAACAAATTGCCAAGTGCACAAACGACAAGTTCACTCTAGCGCAGGTACCTTGATGACTAAGTGACATGGTGTGATGTGGCTAGCATTAGACCAGGGATGCACAACAGGCAGCCCGCGGGCCGCATGTGGCCCTCAAGCAATCCTCTGGCGGCCCTAAGTAGGTAATAAAAGGTAAAAAATAATAAAACGTAATAAACTGATAAATAGCAGTTCAGATAAGTAATTAAAAATGTGTCGTGGACCCAGAACTGGACGAGAAGTGAACGTGTCAGCCACCATGTCTAGACATTAATCACTCTAGACGGGAGTCTGTGTGCCACACTGCCGAGTCGACGGCCTCACTCCCTGAGCACCGACAGTCGTTATTAGGAACTCTTTCAGAAAGGGTTCGTTACTCTTGCTCACAATGGCTGCTAGTACTTCGAATGGCAGCAACAAAGTTTCATCCCAACATAAAGAAGCTTGTCTATGAATCACAGTGTCAAAAATCGCATTAAGAAGACTGTGTCATGCATGCCAGGTAAGAATTAATCGTAGTTTTGTAATGTAATGGATTAAGTACTATATTTTTACCATTAAGCACCTAAAATTTCTACTTTTTTGTTTAAAATAAATCTTGCAGCCCTCAGTGAGTTTGATCATGTGGCCTGAGGAGCCCAAAAGGTTGTGCATCCCTGCGTTAGACTATACAGTAGTTCCAAGTCACCGCTACACAGCACTCAAATTGCAGTCACACTACACCGGCTAGCTGTTGCATTATTTATTTTTTATTTTTTTATTTTTTTTATTCTTTACAGATCTTTTATTATTTTCACATATGGGCAAACCCCAATTTAAGACACCTCTAGATGCAATACCCTGGAATAGTGAAGGGGATAGAAATACCACCCTATCCCACCTATCATAGGCCTACCCCCAGTTTTGCAATGGGTTTTGATTTTTTTAAAACCGATTTTGATGATATTTTAGTCTAAAATTTTGTGTTTAGTTTGGTTTACAAACTGTTCTTAGACGTAGAATAGTGTGTATTTGTCACAGGTGGAGTGAACACTGTCATTTGGGGTACAAATTCTCGTCCATCAGACGAGGTGGAAAACAATGTGGACAACAGCGAACTCAACAAAGAATATTTTGTCTGACCAATGAACATCTAACCCATCATGGAATACATAATATTAATTTTAAATAAATATTAATAATTATGCAAGCCTTAAAGAGGATATATTTCCTTCACTGACGAAAACTGTGGCAACAGTAAATCATGTGTTTACATTCGGGCTGTTCAAGGGAAAACGCTTTGAAAATACAAAGGAATTTCTAAATAAATGTTGGAAAGCTAGAGAAGAAAATAAAGCTCAACAACCAGTAACTAAAACGACATAAAAGAGGGGCTGCTGAAAAGGCTATCTCAATCATGTTCCCTGTCAAGAGAATTCCCCATCAAAGCATCAATGATTATCCATCACAATATTTCGTGTCAGACCACTGAACATCTAACCTATCATGGAATACATAATAATAATTTTAAATATATACTGCATTAATAATTATCTATTTATATCATCTATCTATATACCTAGGCTGCTTTCCCAAGGAACGGGAGGTAGCCGAGACAGGACGACACATTCCCAATTTACATCCACTCAATCACATTCATTTGCATCTTAGCCGCAAAGGGAGAAGGACAGATCTTCACCACACCACACCGCATGAGGGTCAACTGCACAGTGCAATCAGTGACATCCACAGCAGGGCCTGACAGCAGAGCTGGTTTACCCCTGCCACATCATAATGGACCCATCCCCTTACCCACACCTGACATGATCAACTGATCAGTCTGATTAACAATTATGAAAGCCAAGAGTAAATATTTCATGCTTTGATGAAAATGTTCTGGAAGAGGTTAAGAGAGTCAACAGGGTGCCAAAGAAGTTAGTTGGGGTGTGAGAGATAAAAATGGCAGATAACTAGTGGAGAAGGGAGAAAAAGTGAACAGATGTAGAGAACACCTTAATGAATTGTTGAACACAGAGAATGAAAGTAACGCAAGTATAAGTGGCTGGGGATTGGCTGGGAGAAGAAGGGTTGTGGGAAGAGAGGAAGAAATTAGTAGGGTGGAAGTGGTGGAACCAATGAAGAAAGTTAAAATGGGGAAAGCCCCAGGAATTGATGGAGTATGTGGTGAATTCCTGAAGCATGGGGGAGAGACAGTAATAGAAAGGATGTGGAAGGTGTGCAGATTGGCCCTGGAGGAAGGTAGAGTCCCAGAGGATTGGAAGTCAGGTATAATTATTCCCCTGTACAAAGGAAAAGGGGAAAAAGAAGTGTGTGGTAGTCATAGGGGCATTTGCCTTCTTAGTTTAATAAGAAAAGTATATGGTAGGACACTTATTGACAGAGTTAGCGAAATAACAGTGGAATTAGTTGGAGAAGAACAGGGAGGTTTTAGGAAGGGAAGAGGTTGTGTAGATCGATATTCATTCTTAGATCTTCAGTGGAAAAGTTTCTAGAGAAGGGAAAGAAGTTGTATGCAGCCTTCATGGATTTGGAGAAAGCACATGACAGGGTGGATAGACAAGGATTGTGGAAAGTATTAGGAATATATGGAATAGATGGGGTAATCATAGGGGAATTTGCCTTCTTAGTTTAATAGGAAAAGTATATGGTAGGACACTTACTGACAGAGTTAGCAAAATAACAGTGGAATTAGTTGGAGAAGAACAGGGAGGTTTTAGGAAGGGAAGAGGCTGTGTAGATCAGATATTCATTCTTAGATCTTCAGTGGAAAAGTTTCTAGAGAAGGGAAAGAAGTTGTATGCAGCCTTCACGGATTTGGAGAAAGCATATGACAGGGTGGATAGACAAGGATTGTGGAAAGTATTAAGAATATATGGAGTAGATGGGAAGTCGCTGAAGGCCGTGAAGAGTATGTATGAGGGTGCTACAGCTGCAGTGTGTGTGGATGGTGAACTGAGGAAATTTTTCTATGTGAAGGTTGGATTGAAACAAGGATGTGTCATGTCACCATGGTTGTTCCATCTGTATATGGGTGGGGTTATAAAAGAGATACAAGGTCAGGCAGTGGATGTTCCAGTAGCCCTAGTGAGAGGAGGCATGTTTGGAAACTCCATGTACTGTTGTTTGCAGATGATACTGTGTTGTTAAGACAAAGGAGAACTGCAAGGCTTGGTGGGTGAGTTTGGGAGTGTGTGTAAGAAACTGAATCTAAAGGTGAATATAGGGAAAAGTAAAGTTATGGTCTTTGAGACAAGTCAGTGAATGTACAGTGAGCTTGGATTTGGAGGAAATGGAAAATGTGAGTGCATTTAAGTAGTTGGGTAGTGTGATGAGTAAGGATGGAAGTTTAGAGGGTGAAGTGCTTGAAAGGGTACAAGGAAGAAAAGTTGCTAGTTCCTTGAAAGCAATGATAAGAAAGAGGGAAGTAAGCATGGAAGTGAAAAAGCTACTACTTGACAGTATTGTGATACCAACTCTAACCTATGGAAGTGAAGCTTGGAACTTGTTGGAGGGACTGAAGTCAAGAGTGAGAGCTGTGGAAATGAGTTATTTGAGAGGAGCATGTGGAGTCACATGGAGAGACAGACTGACAAATGAGGAAGTGAAGGAGCATAGTTGTGTGGATGTGGATGTGACAGGAAGCGTTAGGAGAAACACAATAAGGAGGTTTGGGCATGCTAAGAGGATGGAGAGTGAGAGACTGGCAAGGAGAGTGTATGTGAGTAAGGTGGAGGGGGGGATAGGGAGGGGAAGGCCGAGGATGAGATGGAGGGATGGAGTGGAGAGGTATATGAGAGAGGGGGGTGTGAGCTGGGAGCATGGCAGTGAAATGGCGGGGGACAGAGCGACATGGAGGCGGTTTTTGTGTGGCCACCTTGTATGGGATTAAGGCGTCTGGCAATAGATAGATAGATAGATAGATAGATTGATTGATGAAAACTGTGACATCGATAAATCATGTGTCGAAATGATTTGAAATATTTATGTTTGTGTTGACATTCGGCCTGTTCAAGAGAAAACAATTTGAAAATACAAAGGAATTTCAAAATAAATGATGGAAAATAAGAGAGAAGGAAATAAAGGCGTTCAACAACCAGAACAGCAACTAAAACGACATAAAGAGGGGCTGTTGAAAAGGCTGTCCCAATCTCATCACCAATCGTATTTCCTGTCAGGAGAATTCCCCGTCAAAACATCAGCGATTCTCCATCACAACATTTTGCACCATGGACGATTCTGCGTCATTCATACATTACAGTATAACCTCACTACAACAGACTTCAGTGTACCAGAATTCACTGTTCCTCTGAACTGTCTGCTTGCATCCCTCCACCTCTACGACGGGCACATAGTACCCGTCTAGCAACAAACTCTCATCCCTTTTCTGTCCAACTCTCTAATGCAAGAGTTAACCGTTACTCCCAGTCCTTCATTTATGCAACTGGTCAACTCTGGAACTGTCTTCCTCTGTCTGTATTCCCTACTTCCTATGATCTCCAGTCTTTCAAATGCTGTGTGTCCAGGCATCTCAAAATGAATAGAACTTGAATTTGGCTCTCTTTTGTATTTTCTTGGAAGGAACAGTATGCGGGCCCATGGCCTTTGGTTCCTTCTTCCTTGCATTGAAAAAAAAATATATATAGATATATATATATATACAGTATATATATATATATATATATATTTCTTATATATCAGGAAGACTCCAAAAAAGCTAAAAGCAGTCCGGGCTGCCTAACCTCACGGCGGGGTGGCCATAATTGTCCGCGCGGTTTGTGTGTTCGTGCATTGGTTGGTGGTGGGCTGGCAGTGTAGCTATTGTTCTAAGTGTACGTATTTGAAAAGTGTTTAAAATTAAGTTATACCTTTAACATTCTTTCTAAATGCTAAAAAATTAGAAAAGGGGTTTGCATTAATGTTAATATTAAGACATTAAGCTTTAATCACACGGCTAGCGGTTTGTGTGTTCCTATGGCAGTTCGTGTTAAGCTGGCGGTATCACTATTTTTCCTCCATATCATTTCCCCCCCACATCATTTTCCCCAAGTCCCTGATATACTGCTCGACAGTGACGAGTGATAAGTGAAATATACACAGTGAACATATTTGTTTGTAAGATCATAAAAATTAAGGTGTATAAAGTGCGCAGTACAGTATTTGAAAAATGCTTAAAATTACTGACACCACACGACAGGCAAGGTAGAGGCTACACCTCCCATTCCTGTCCACGATTCAGCTTTTGTCAGTGAAGACAATCGGGACGATGATTCAGTGTTCCTTGATGATGACCCTGAAGATAATGGGTAATAATTTTGAAGGATTTGATCTGAAGGATCCTTCATTAGGTGCTGAATGATGATAAAAACAAGGCCAGGTGATGGGGCAGAGAATGGTGAGCCAAGTGAGTCGGATTGGTTACGTAAGAAAACTGATTTTTTTTGTTTTATTACTTTTTATTGTGTCCAAGCCTTGCTTAAATTTTACTGTGTTATGCAATAAATTATTTATAGTTGAATTTGAGAAAAAATAAGAGGCAAATGAGATGCTGCCATGGGTCAGAATGAACTGGTGGAGGTGAAGCAGGATGGTGGCCATGATGCTTTTAATAAATCAAAATATCTTATTTTGTGTGTTACATATGGCCATTATCGAGTCTAAACTTTGCTAAAATTATACTGCATAATCCAATGAATTATTTTTAGTGGCATTTTAGAAAAGCTAAGAGGCAAAAAGGATATTGCCATTAGTTAGAAGGAACTGGTGGGGTGAAGGAAGATGGTGGCTATGACACTTCATGTATGAAAATACCTTCCTGTGAATGTTACAATGGCCTTTATCAAGTCTAAACCTTACTGAAATTGTATGCAATGAATTATTTATAGTGGCATTTGAGAAGAGTTATGAGGCAAATGGGTTAATGCCCCGATTTAGGAGGAAATGGTGGAGTGAAGTAGGACTGTGGCCATAACACTTTTCATGTATGAAAATACAGTATCTTAGCAGGGGGAAGTCCCTATGTTGCTTTTTTCAGAATATTGCTTTTTTCGGAATGACTTAGGCCCCAATTAGTCCATTCTAGTGAGGTTTTACTGTATTATTATTATTATGGATAACAGATGTTTATTTAATTGTCCCATGATTGTCTGATGATATGATTGTACTGAATACAGTGCTGCTGCATCTTCTCTGCCAAGTTTAAATACAAGTTGGAGGTCACACTCCCCAGTGACCTTGACTGGGTACAAGCGAGACAGGCACTGGTTTTAGGTTTAAGCTGCTTCTTTTATGGCTGTTAAGCCATTTAGACTGGCTTTAAACTTGTTTTTGGACTCATTTGGGTGGTAAAGTTTAGGACTTGGATGGGGAAGAAACCCAGGGCTCAGAAATGCACCCCTATACAGGCACTTTACATGTTAAATCTACCCTGAGATACGATACCTCGCCTAGCGATGGGTTTTTACTTAACCAATTGCATTGATAAACTGGGGTTTGCCTGTATAATGAATCTGGCTTCTTCGCAGTTTATTCTATGATCTGTGTTCAACATATATTTAACATCTGCATTACTGAGACTGAATTTCTAAATACTGTATTTATGTGCACTTACTTTTTCTACTGCTCAAAATGTTTCTCTTACATACGATCATTCATATCATTTTGTATCACTTACAAACACCTCAGCATGCTGCATGCGTCAGCTTTAGTCATCTAATGGCAGCTCTCCATGCTACTCGATCTTTGGCAGCCTCTCTATTCAGTCCCTTATCCCTGAGATAACACTGTATGACATTGTCCCAGGTCTTTTATGGTCTGCCTCTCGCAGTATATAAGATGCTGCACTGTAAAGGATGCACTCAGGTTCCGAAAGGGCAGTTGTGAGAAAAGAAGGTTTGTCTTGACCAAGACTGCAGATAGGTTACTTGATATAAAAAGTTTTCACAGAAATACACACTCATCTTTCAGAGTCTCAATTCAGTACTGTTTATCAGTCACTGGTTTCTTTATTTTTAGGTAAAAGAACAGTACAAGAAAAGAAAACACACAAACATACAGTATATACAGGCTCTAGCCTGCTGTGTGGCCCACTTCACTGAGCTTGAAGCTGATACAGAACAGTAGTTTTCCCACATCTGTGCTTTCTCGTTCTGTTTCCGGATCCTACCTCATCCCATTTGTAAGTGGGAATATGGGTCAAGATGATAATGAAAACAATGATGATAATGTTGGTGATGCTTTCTCAAAAAGAAAATAATAATAATAAATGAAAATAAAAAATAATAGTAATAAACAAAATAAAAGCATAAATGTAATGCTCCTCTCTCTCTTTTTTTTTTTTAAGGTGATGTGCGAGGGAAGGGTCTGATGGTGGCTCTTGAAATAGTATGGAGCAAAGAGAGCAAGAAGCCAGCCCAGCAAGTTGCAGAGCAAATTGTTCACAGGTAGGCTACAGCTTATTTTCACACTTGCACCTGTTTTCATTTTACATTACACCATTCTACCTTATATTGTTTTCAGGAGCTAAATGCTAAAATCCCCGTGAAATGCAAAATGGCAACCAATATTGAACTTTGGCTTATCCCTCCAAAACAAATATGACGATAATGTTAACCCCTTAAATCTATCTATCTATTTATTGCCAGACGCCTTAATCCTGTAAGGGGTAGCCACAAATAAATTGGCTCCATGTCACCCTGTCCCCCCCCATTCCATTACCCTGCTCCCAGCTCACACATCCCTCTCTCATATACCTCTCCACTCCATCCCTCCATCTCATCCTTGGCCTCCCCCTCCCTCTTCCCCCCTCCACCTCACTCACATACACTCTCCTCGTCAGTCTCTCACTTTCCATCCTCTCCACATGGCCAAACCACCTCAATGTGTTTCTCTTAACGCTTCCTATCACATCCACATCCACGCCACAACGCTCCTTCACTTCCTCATTTGTCAGTCTGTCTCTCCATGTGACTCCACATGCTCCTCTCAAATAACTCATTTCCACTGCTCTCACTCTTGACTTCTGTCCCTCCAACAAGGTACAAGCTTCACTTCCATAGGTTAGAGATGGTATCACAATACTCTCATGTAGTAGCTTTTTCACTTCCACGATCACTTCCCTCTTTCTTATCACTGCTTTCAAGGAACCAGCAACTTTTCTTCCTTGCTGTACCCTTTCAAGCACTTCACCCTCTAAACTCATCCTTACTCATCACACTACCCAGGTATTTAAATGCACTCACATTTTCCATTTCCTCCTCATCCAGCCTCACTGTACATTCACTGACTTCACTTCTCTCGAAGACCATAACTTTACTCTTCCCTACATTCACCTTTAGATTCCGTGTCTTGCACACTGTCCCAAACTCATCCACCAAGCCTTGCAGCTCCCCTTCGTCTTCCCTTAACAATACAGTATCATCTGCAAACAACAGTATGGGGAATTTCCAAACACTGCCTTCTCTCACTAGGGCCACTCCAACATTCGCTACCCTACCTTGTATCTCTTTTATTACCCCATCCATATATAGACTGAACAACCATGGAGACACAACACATCCTTGTTTCAATCCAACCTTCAAATGGAAAAATTCACTCAGTTCACTATCCACGTGCACTGCAGCCGTAGCACCCTCATACATTCTCTTCACGGCCTTCAGCAACTTCCCATCTACTCCATATATTCTTAATACTTGCTACAATCCTTGTCTATCCACTCTGTCTTATGCTTTCTCCAAATCCATGAAGGCTGCATACAACTTCTTTCCCTTCTCTAGAAACTTTTCCACTAAAGATCTAAGAATGAATATCTGATCTACACAACCTCTTCCCTTCCTAAAACCTCCCTGTTCTTCTCCAACTAATTCCTCTGTTATTTCTCTGACTCTGTCAATAAATATCCTGCCATATACTTTTCCTATTACACTAAGAAGACAAATGCCCCTATGATTACCACACATTTCTTTTTCCCCTTTTCCTTTGTTTTCATTCATTATCCAATCCTATGTCGCCCCACAGAGGAGCATAGGAGCCCGGGGCTAGGCAAGTTGGTCCTGACATTTAAGATGAGAGTGACTAGCCTCACTCATCCCTGAACAGAGGAATAATTATACTTAACTCACAATCCTCCAGGACTCTGCCTTCCTCCCAGGTCAATCTGCACATCTTTCACATCCATTCTACTACTATCTCTCCCCCATACTTCAGGAATTCACCACACACTCCATCAATTCCTGGGGCTTTCCCCATTTTAACTTTCTTCATTGCTTCCACAGCTTCCATCCTACTGATTTCTTCTTCTCTTCTCACATCCCTCCTCTCCCAGCCATTCCCCATCCACTTATATTTCCATTACTTTCATTCTCTGTGTTCAACAATTCCTTAAAGTGATCTCTCCATCTGCTCACCTTTTCTCCCTTCTTCACTAGTAATCTTTCACTCCCCAGCTAACTTCTTTTGCACCCTGTCTAACTCTCTTTACCTCTTTCCAGAACATTTTCTTACATTCCCTCCACTTTACACTCAAGTTCCTTCCAAATTCCTCATCAACTCTGTTCTTACTCTCTCTTACTAATCTTTTCACCCCTCATCTCCACTCTACATATAGCTCTCTCTTCTGTTTCTCAACTTCTTCCACGCCTCTGTTTCTCATCCACTCATTATATGCTTTCTTTTGTGCCACAGACCCTCACCTCTTCATTCCACCAAACTGTTCCCTATACCCCCTTTCATCTTCTCTTCACCCGACTCACCACCTCACATGCTGCACAGATTTCTTTTGTGAATATCTTGCACACACCTTTCACGTCCCTCATCTGCTCCAATTCATGTCTACCCAGTCGTTCCTCCACTTCGCTCTTATATTCTGCCTTTTTCCCATCGTCTTGTAACCTTTCCACTCTCCTTGTTTTTTTTTTATGCAAGGAAGAAGGAACCAATGGCCACGGGCCTGCATACTGTTCCTTCCAAGAAAAAACAAAAACAATACAAAAGAGAGCCAAATTCAAGATCCATCATTTCGAGATGCCTGGACACACTGCGTAGTATGCACTACTTCCTCCTGTGCTTCTCTTCTTCTGTTTCTCCACCACCAAGTGGTGGTCCAAAAGTCCACTCCCCCAACCTCTATATGCTCTTGCATCCATTACACACCTTCTCAACCTTTCATCCACACACACATAATCAGTCATTGCCTTGGGTTCATTCAGTTCACCACCCACCCTTCCCATCACTCGCCACATATACCTATGGATCATTTTGTGCCTGAAGAGGGTATTGGCTGTCACCAATCCCCTTGTGGCACAAATGTCCACTTAAGCACTGCCATTCTCATCCATCTCTGCAGGCACACCCCACTCACCAACTACTCTATTCACAATCACATTCCCTACTTTTCCATTCATATCTCCATTCAAAAACACTCTCATTCCTTTCAAACTTTTCCATACATGCTTTAACATTTGTCCAGAACTCCTCTCTCACTCTGCTTGCACGATCTTGCGTTGGCGGATACACGCACACAATCACCCACATTTGTAGTCCAACTTTCAATCTTACCCACACAATCCTTGGGCCAACCGATCCATACTCTCTTATATTCTCCTTCCATCTGTTACTCACAACAATACACACTCCTTCTTTTGTCCTCTCATTCTCACCTACTCCCGCACATATACCCCATCCATACTTCCATTCTCTCACAGTCTCACCTCATCATTTAGTTTAAGTTAATCCACATACATCCACTTTCACACCCTCAAGCATCTGGAGAATCTCTTTTTCTTTCACCTCATCATTTGCACCCCTTACATTCCATGTAGCTATCCATACCATGTCCTTTGTTTGGTCCTTAGTCATCACCTTTTGGTAAGTCCTGGTCCAAGGCTTCTTGTTCATATTTTTTGTTAGTTGTTTTCCGGGGAGGGGCACTAACCCTCCGCCAACCCACCTGTTGTCACATAGGGAACACGTGTTGGTTGGTTATATGGACGGTGGGTGTTAGCGCCGAAGTGGTGACATGTAGAGGTGTTTGGTATGTAGGAGGACTGCTGGGCCTTGATAGCAGGCTGTGAAGCCTATATCTAGAGTCGGAAAGTAAAAGACATGTTTATCAGTGTACAGTACAGTATTATTATACAGTAAACCCTTGATAAGCCGAACTTTTAGAAACCGGAATCTTCGGTTAGCTGAACTCAGGCCGAGACCACGTATAAAGTAGGCCGAAATGCGAAAGTAGGGGGAGAAATGGCGCCAAGCGGACTCGTGGCGCCAGTCTGCTGCTTGCTTTTGGAGACGGTAGTTGCGCCATTCTTACTGTCATTTAGTGCTGAACAGTGCTCTCCTTTTGCCTTCTGCCTTGCCATGGAAGGTTCATAGCTTAAAAGAAGTGATACTGGCACCTCTAGTCGTAAAGGTATGAAGCTAAAAAAAAAAAATGTGCGCGTGTGACAGTGTAGTGATCATGATTAAAGTTCAGTACTATTATTACTGAAAGTGTTACATTGCGGTCTATTACAGTGATTACATTTAAGTTTAGTTCTTAATATAGAGTGCAATAAATACTGGGTACTGTTTAGAATTTACGTTAAAGTATGAACTCACCCACCTCCACCAACTCCCTCTCTAAAACAAAACAAACTGCCGAACTTCGAAGAATCTACTGCCTCTAACGAAAGGTGTTACACTGCAGTCTATTACAGTGATTACATTTAAGTTTAGTTCTTAATATAGAGTGAAATAAATACTGGGTACTGTTTAGAATTTACATTACAGTATGAACTCAACCACCTCCACCACGTCTCCAAAACAAAACAAACTACCAAAGAATCTACTGCTTCTAACGAAAGTGTTACACTGCAGTCTATTAGAGTGATTACATTTAAGTTTAGTTCTTAATATAGAGTGAAATAAATACTGGGTACTTTTTAGAATTTACGTTCAAGTGTGAACTCCACCACCTCCGTCTCCAAAACTCCAAAACAAAACAAAAACTGCCGATGATCTTCTGCCTCTGACGAAAGGCAAATTATGTGCACTGAATTCTTTCTTTTTTGTCTTTCTTTATTAATTTATATACTGTATATGCTCCTTTACTTTAGTGTTAAGAAGACAGGTAATAAGTATTGTTATTGCAATTTGGGGGGGTGAAAATCCATCTCCAACACACGTTACCGACAGTCGGTACTGCCTCTCTGAATGATTTCCTACCAGTTAACCACTTCAGTACTGTGACGTCTATTTCTACTTTATTTACGCTTCCTCCAGCCGATTTTATGGCACTCAGGACTGGACTCACATACTGAAGGGGCTAACGAAGGCTGTACCAACCCCGTGCACTTCCACAGATCCAACCTACACTGACTAAAATTGTCTGGTGGCAGCAAGAACAAAATGAAAATACACCCAGCACTGAAGGGGTTAAATGTATATTAAATGTACTATATAGTTTTTTGTCATAACTAATTTATTTATATATGCTTCTTTAATTTAGTGTTGAAAGGACAAGTAATAGGTATTGTCTTAGCAATTTTGGGAGGTGATAATTCGGTAATTTAGCAATTTTGAGGGGTGAAAATTCGGTAAGCCAGAAAATTCGGTAATTCGAACCAGGGTAGAGCCCCATATAGTTCGGCTTATCAAGGGTTTACTGTACCATTTGATTAATGTAGTGAAGTTATAACACAGTACAGTACTGCAATGGTACTGAAAACAGTTTAAAAACCATCGGTGCAATCCGGACTAATGCCTGATATATCGGAAAAAGTCTGGATAACCAGGGGAAAGTCCGGATGTCGCTTTTATCGGAATTTTGCATTTTTCAGAATGGTTTAGGCCCCAATTAGTCCGTTATAGTGAGGTCTTACTGTAAAGGTGATCATGATTATTAAGTGTAGATGCAATTCCACTGTACAGAGATAGCCCGATTATCCGGGCTATATGGTGTGAAGGGATGACTGAATAGTCCGAAATCACGATTAATCTGGCGGAAACAAAAAACAAGTACAGTACTGTTAGACTGATTTATTTACCAGTAAATGTACACTTAACATAGCAGAAAGACCTTACCAAATCTTTGCATATGCATCCTGCTTGTTTCTGTATTTTTCTAGTTTCAGTTTGGTAAATTTCTTTATCTTGCTGAAAAATTTCCTCCCTGTTATTATCGTCACGTTCCTGAAGCTGTACAGTCGCATTCATGAGTCCTGATACACATGTAGTTGTCTTGTCTGCTGTTGTGTCCACCGTTGGTAGGATGTTGAACTATTTCACTTGGTAACCGACCAAATTATGTTCAGTGTATCAGGCAGTAAGCACAAAAGTTCCATATTCCAAAAGCAGTGAGCACTGCAATAGACAACGAACCCACCTATGTATCGGGACTCATGAACGCAACTGTACCTACAATTGTTTCCAGCGCAATGGAAGAAACTCAACATATTCAAGTGTGGATTTCGTTTCCCAACTTCCAAACTGGAGATTAAGTTAGGTTAAATTATTAGGTGCAGGTTAGTTAAACAATGAGATCAGAACAGTACCTTCCGCCATTACGTTAACTAACAACAAGAGGCGTCACACCAGCAGAACAGCTAAAAACAACAGGGAAACAGATTTAACGAGAAATGTATATTTGCCAACCCAGAAATAATCAGAAAAACATAACAGAATATCAAGATGAACTGATTTGGTAAGGTGCTTTTACTGTTTACAGTAAAGCGTATGTTTAGCCCCCTCAGTGGCAGTGAGTTCAGAAATTTGCGAGCTCCCGTGGCAGGCCTTGGAACCATTTTTTCTAAGTTCTAAAATCAGTTTCTTTTTCTTACAAATGTGATACGACTCATCTGGTGCACTTTTTATTTTTTTTATCCCTAAACCCATCTTCTGATTTGCTATGAATCGTGAAAGAATAAAATTAGGGCACACGTTACATTAGCATTAAAACAGATTGATGAAAACATCTGGGATGATGTGACCGCCTGGATGTCTGGGATGGTACAGCAGGTTTGTATAACCATACCAGTGATCTTCGTTCCCTTCCCATAATTGTTCGCAGATTTTATAGCTCCCTAACTCAATGTCACTGACACCGGTGCAGTAAAGCATTGTTCAAGGATGGCAGCTATGAAGGGGTTAATGGAAATACATTACATAATTATTTGTATTAATACTGTCTCAAACATACACATAACAACGAACAAAGAATGAGCAGTAAATGTACACTCAGCTGTAAAGAGCAGAAATAACTGTATGCTCTGTCGGTCCGAAATGTGTTGAGAACCACGACATCGAACAAAGAATGTGGGATGCTAACTTACGAGAAGACGTGAGACGAAAGTTTTTTTTTTTTTCCTGACTAGTAAACATTTTTGCTCCATTTCGTCCCCTAAAATTGTGAAACCTATAAATTTTTGTGTAAGCATACAGCCTAATGACCTTGCCAAGTCAATTTATATTCCTCTAATTTGTTTTCTGTATTTTTCTGCCTATTTTGAGGGTGGTAAATTACCTTTCTCTCACAGAAAGATTTCCTCTCTTATTATCAAAATTTTCCTTAAGCCTTACCTACTATTATTTTCGGCATAATGGAAGAAACTTACTCAAAATTAAGGGGCATGTTACATTAGCATTTAAAAATATCGGCAAAGACATCTGAGTGGAAGTGACCAACTGGCTGCTTGCGACAGTAGAGTAGGGTCGTGTAAACATATGAGTGACCTTCGATCCCTTCCCATAATTGCTCGCAGTTTTTTTTATAGCTTTTAACTCATCGTCACTGACACCGGTACAGTAAAGCATCATTCAAGGCCGACAACTATGAAGGGGTTAATGGAATACATTATTGTTTGCATCAATACTCTCTCTTTCATACACACACTCAAGAACGAACAAAAGAATGAACATAACTGAAAGAGACAGAAATAACTATATGCTCTGCCAGTCTGAAATGGGAAGCGCAATATCTAACGAAGAATGTGAAACTGAATGCTAACTTAAGAGAACACATGAGATGATAACATTTCTGTTCCATTTCGTCCCCTATAATTGTGAAACCCATAAATTTTCATCTAAGCATACAGCCTAAAGACTTTACCAGTTCATTTCATATTCCTCTAGTTTGTTTTCTTTATTTTTCTACTTTGAATTTGGTAATAATTACCTTCTCTTGCTGAAAGATTTCCTCCTTTATCATCATCACGTTCTTTAGGCCGTACCTACGACTGGTTCCGGCATAATGGAAGAAACTTATTCAACATAATAAGAAATGGATTTCAATTAGAAGTGGATTTCGTTTCCCAATTCTCCAACTGGAGCCCAGGTTAGGATAGGTTAAATTATTAGGAAGTTAAGCAAGGTTAGGCTAGGTTAGGTTATCAGTCGCCTAACCAAATTCCACCTTGCCATCCATGTGATCGAGTTGTGAGCAGGAGGTGTGGGTGGGGGGCCAGATGCTCATTTACCCGTGCCTCGCTTACTAGCAACCGGATGTTTCGTGTTTAAACCGGAGCTATCATACGAATAATTCTATGTATTACTGTACCACTGAACCACTCAGTCACGGCCCGGATATACCGAAGGTTGGATAATCCGAGCCTGGATAATCGAGCTTTCACTGTACTGCTGAAAATTATGCATTAATACTGAACTGCATTTTTACATTACTTGCAGTGTAATAACTATGTATTATCAGTTGCATTAATGAGCAAACTTCCACCTTCAATTATTATTAATGATGATCATAATATAAAATATAACATACAGTGCAACTAATTTTACAGGATGAAGGAAGAATATGTGATACTAGCTAATGAGGGCTGCAACCGCAATATTCTGATGCTGATGCCTCCCATGTGTTTCACCAAAGACAATGCCATTAGCCTAGTTCGCCGGCTGGAAAAGGTTCTGTCGGAGCTACCCAAGCACAGGCATTCACAGGATGACACTGCACATCTTTCACCTATGCCACAGTAAGCTACCTAAATATCTGTTTGATCTAATGGCACCAGTTTATTATGTGGTATTCTTTATCATGGACCTAATTTCTTCATAAATACAGCTACGTAATGGAAAATGAAACATACTTGATGTGGGCATATTGAATAGACTTTGTGTGAAGGATATATACAGCACCTGTACTGTACTCTACACCATATTTTCCTTGCTTTCTCACAGCATCTGCTGAGTGACAATGTTTACTCAACTACCATGCTTTTGGGCACATAAGGGGCATTCTTGACTCAACCCTCCCTATAAACCACTGTGATACGTCAAGTTCAACCAAATTATGGTTTCTTCTCCCCAGCAGTGACAAAGTAACTCGTAAGGGGACAGTCAGACTTGCTCCTGAACATGAGGCACTATGGAATTCTTGGTACTGCCAGCTTACCTTTGGATACTGAATCTGTCTAATGCAGCAAACTCAGCTCTTCTGAAGAGTAATATGCAGTAGACCCACAAAGTGCACAGCTAACGTACCCGGGAATTTTACCATGCATTGAAATGTGCCAACTGCCCCACTAAAACCCATGTTATATGGCTAATTGGTATGGTGGTCCCCAAATTTTCCCAAAGTTCCCCCTTGAAACCCATGTTATATGGTTAATTGGTATGCTGAACTCCCAAAATTTCCCGAGTTCCCCCATTGGCCCATATTTTTTTTTTCTTACACTCTCCAGATAGTGGTAGGCAGGGTTGCTCACAGTCCACTCAATCGATGTAGTGCTGCTCTCAGGTGCCTACCCTTTCCTTTCTTCCTTCCTCGTTTGTCTTTCTTTCCTTCATTCTTTCCTCTTCCTTCTGTCTGGGTGATTGCACTGAATGACAAGCCAAATGGTTTCCTGTATACCAGAAAACCATTTACTATGCTGGATGGTAACCATATAACCAAATTGTGGCACCTGGTGGTTTAGTGGGTAATTATGGTGCTCCAGTCAGATTGAGCTGGTACAGGTTTACATCCAAGCGGTGAGTGGGGTTTATTGCTCACATAATGCCACTCATGGATAAGTGAGGCTGGTCACTCTCATCTAAATGTCAGGACCAACTTGCCTATCCCCAGGTTCCTGTGCTTCTCATGAGGCAACACTGAATTACATGATGATGATGATACATTCTCCTGATCATACCTACCATTCCATGTAGAAAACATACAACCTCTTAGAAACATCACTGGGCATTAAAAAAAAAAAAAAAAAAAAAAAAAAAAAAGTTAATTATAGTGTACAAAGTGTCAGGGAATGGTGTATTTTCAGATAACTGCTTATCATCCTAGAGGTGCAGTAGGTGAAATTATTTTGACAACATAAGGTAACAAAAGACTTAGCTGTAAAAGAAAAGGGACATAGCGAGTGGCGGCAATGAGGCAAGAGACACGAGGCAGGCGGAGTGGCGTGCAGTATTTACCTACTTGTGATATACAGGAAATGAGCTATGCTCATGGGGTCCCATCTCTTTCTCAGTAAGTCAAATTTTGCTTTAAACTCGATTACGTTTTTGGACTGGACAATTTCTTTGTCCAGTCTATTTCACAGGTCAATGCATCTATAAGGAAAGCTATATTTCTTGATGTCCTTCAAGCAGCTTGGCTTCTTCAGTTTCAGTTCGTGTTCTCTTGTTGCTCTCTCATCCCATACAAACAGATCTTCTCTATCAATTTTATCTACTTCAATCATGGTCCTGAACACTGCAATCATGTCGCCCCCCTCTCTCCTTTCCTCTAAGACAAATCCAGCCTTTCCAGCCTCTCTCTGTATGACAGATCTGCCAGACTGAGGACCATCTTGGTTGCTGTTCTTTGTATTCTCTCAATCTTATTTTTATCTTTGTGTGGGGACCACACTACTGCTGCATATTCTAACCTGGGGTGGATCATGTCCACCATCAATTTTTTCATCATCTCTTCATTCATGTAATGAAATGTTACTCTTCAATTGGTCAAGAGTTTATATGTCTTCCTAACAATCTTGTTAATGTGTCTTTCAGGTAACAAACTATCCTGGACCAGCACTTCCAAATCTTTCTCTTCTCTCGCTTTTGTAATTGGTTCATTACCCATCAAATAATTCAGTGATGGCCTCTTGGTACTTTTACCATCCATCATCCAATCCTACGTTGCTCCATGAGGATCGTAGAAGCCCGGGAATAGGCAAGTTGGTCCTGGCACTTAACCCTTTCGCGCACAGTAAGTTTTATTAAGTTTCATTGCTCAGGATTTTACTTCCCAGCGCGCTCCGCTGGCAGCCCGCAGTACGCAAATTACATGTATTCTCGCCTCATTTTCGCCACCCAAACCTCAAAATGTTGCCCTGAAACTCACGTCATCTTATTCGCCGATGTTTGTTCTAGCTGATAAGCCAAAAGAAAAACCATAAAAATATGAATAAAAGTACACTAGGCCGCCGTGAATAAACATTTTGGAACGTTGATCTCACTTCCCAACATCGCCGTTCGAGTGTTTTCCATCATACAGAAAAATGTTATTATAAGTTTTGATAGAGAACTTCATTGGCTTTCTAATGAGGTATGTCAGGTTGTGAAGCGATTTGTAGTTTTCGAGAAAATAGCCAAAAACTAAAAGCCATTTTTGTAAAAAAAAAAATATTTGTTCAGGGAGGTATATTGCAGAAGTTTTCTCGCACACCTTATGTTTTTATTGCATAATCTTATGTAGAATTTCATAAGCTTTCTCCTGATACCTTTTTGTTTTGATACGCCTCATAGTTTCCGAGTAAATCACAAAAAAACTACAGGGTACTCGCGGCCGCGGTGCACTTTCGTCATGTGCGCACAATAACCGCCTACGTAACCACAACTTTTCATTAGAGAAATTACATAGTTATGTCCTGTACATACGCAGAATTCACTGATCTTTATCCTGGTTCTTACAGGAAATCGATACGTTCAATAATTTTGGAGTAAATGGACGACATAGAACACTCTTCCTCGCCCGCAAGTGAGATAAAAACGCTCAATTTCCCTGCCTCACGAATACTTACATATTTTCGCTCATTACGTTTTATTATTATTATTATTATTTACTCAAATTATACAAGTGAAATATCATAAGCTCTTTGATAGTGCTCTCAGTAACTCGACATTTCCACTAGTCTTTTTGCTAGGTAATGATACTAAAGCAGAACTTTCTTCCATCTCATATGTGTATATTTAAAAAACACTTATTTGTGAAAAAAAAAAATGTAGAAACAGGTCAATGTACAAATCAACAAAATATGGATAACTCACTTGCTCCAGAGGTGTTGAGCTGCTGGCAGGAACTTGAAGGAATTGAAGATGAGTTAGGTAGTGTGTGAGTTGTGTGTGTGTGTGTGTGTGTATTCTCTGTTCCTTGCACCATGTTTGCCTAACACGAGATGCACACAATAGATTTCTCCACGAACATTCGCTGCACGACATACGTATATAATGTCATATATGTGTCGCTGTGTGGTGTATTTTCTTGTCTCTGATCGTTACGTAACTTTCCGCTGTCAGTCAATGCACGCAATATTTTTCGGTGAACACTCGCTGCACTATTTTATACGTATACGTATTTCACACTGAACCATATACAATATAAAACACTATCACATGATTCCATCCCCGCCTCTTCTGTTATTCCCTTCCCTACTGTATGGCATAAGACCGCCTGTTCCCTTAGCAACTAATGCATATGTCTATGTATCTCTATGGCATAACATAATGCCTGCTATGGTAGGTCAGTTATTTCACTAATCCAGGCACTATATGTTTCACAGATATAAGTAATGGCTTCACTATAAGGGTAAAATACATCATTTTACGGGCAGGGTAAGTGGAAACCCCGCTCTAACAAACCAGACTCTGCCTCTAATGGCTGATAACGGGCCTCAATGCTTTACAAACAATATATCTATGTTCAATAGATAATAACTTCACAGTATAGTCAAGAACACTGTACAATCACAATATTTCAATAATGGCTTCAGCCTCGGGTGGGAGGGGGAAAATGGCGGATTTAAAGGGACAACACAACACAGCACAACCCTCCTGTCTGGCTGCTAGTGGAGCACTGAGATTCTATCACTACATACAGGCACATAGGAGTCATTGCAGTGTTGCCAAAGTCTTACCTCGGGAGAGACACGTGGCTGCTAGAATGCTACAAAATTTGACACAAATTGACTGAAAACTTATTTTTTGGTTATTTTTTTTTGCGTTTTCACGCGATTTGAGGTCCTGTGCTTTTGCACACCACACCACATGTAACGCAAATTGCGGTACCGTGCGCGAAAGGGTTAAGATAAGATTGACCAGCCTCACTCATCCCTGAGCATTACGTGAACAATACTTCAACTACCCCTTGGATATAAACCTTCACCGGCTCAATCCGATTGGAGTGCTGTAATTACCCACTAAACCACCAAGCACCATAATTTGGTTATATGGTTACCACCCAGCATAGTAAATGGTTTCCTGGTGTACAGGAAACCATTCAGCTTGTCACTCAGTGTAGAGTCACCCACAGGCAGAAGGAAGAGGAAAGAATGAAGGAAAGAAAGACAAAAGAGGGAGTATTATGTCACCCGTAGTTCCAATATTTTACATTTTTTTGTGTTGAATTTCATTTCCCACATCCGGCTCCAATCATGAAGCCTATCCAGATCCCCCTGCAGCATTTTACAGTCCTCCTCAACCACTACCTTCCTCAAGATCTTTGTATCATCAGCAAACACACTTGCATAACTGTTCACTCCATCTACTATATCATTTACGTAAATCAGGAACATTACTGGCGCCAACACCGAGCCCTGTGGGACACCACTTGTTACTTCTCTCCATCCAGATGTCCTGTCCTTTTTTACTGTCCTCATTTGTCTGTCTCGCAAAAAGTCTCTCATTTATTTCAGTAGGTTTCCCTTCAGTCCTCCTATATGCTCTAATTTCCACATTAGTCCCTTGCGGGGTACCTTGTCGAAGGCCTTCTCCAAATCTAAATACACACAATCCACCCCAACCGTCTCTCCTGTAACACGTCAATCACTCTTGAGTAAAAGCCCAGCAAGTTGGAAACACATAACCTTCCACTTCTGAATCCAAACTGACTTTCAGTCAAAATATTTATCTCTTCCAGATATTTTATCCATCTATCTTTCAGGATCCTCTCGCACAATTTTGCGGCCATCCTGGTTAGGGACACTGGTCTATAGTTCAGGGGTTTTTCCTTGTTTCCTTCCTTATAAATTGGTACCACATTTGCTAACTTCCGTTCCCGAGGCACTTTCCCCTCTTCCAGAGAACACACAGTTAAACTGTGAATCTTATCTGCCAGTTGTTGTCTGCATTCCTTCAGTACCCAGTTGGAAATTCCATCCAGTCCTGGGGCTTTCCTCACATCTTGAGTTTCCAGTAATTTATACACTTTCTGCACTTCCACATTTATATCTTTTATCACTACATATCTAGTCACTCCCTCCCCCTCTACAAACTCCCTTTCATTAGTAAAAACCGATTGGAAACATTTGTTCATTATTTCAGCTTCCATTGCCGCATCTTTAAAGACCTCTCCTTTTACTTTCAGATTGGTGATTCCTTCCTTTTGTTTCAATTTGCCAATGACAGATCTATAAAACAATTTGGGTTCATCCTCACATTTATCAGTTATAACTTTTTCAAAGTTCATTTCTTCCTCTCTACGTATTCTTATATATTCATTTCTAGTTCTTTTATATTTTTCCTTTGTTCTGTTATTACTTCTCTTTCTCCATTTGTTCCACGCCATGTCCCTCTCTTTTTTCGCTATCATTCACCTTCAATTAAACCAATCCTTTTTCCTGTTTTCTTTCCCACATACTCTTGGAACATATTTTTCCACTCCTGAATTATAGAGGTCTAGAAAGATATCTCACTTCCTCTGAATCTCTCTTGTTTCTCTTAATTTTCTCCAGTCCGCATTTTCAAAAAATTTTCTCAGTTCTGTAAAGTTTGCTTTCCCAAAGTTGTATCTTCCCTGCCTATATGGCTCATTTCTTGGTGTGTGAGTGTGTGTGTGTGTGTGTGTGTGTGTGTGTGTGTGTGTGTGTGTGTG
>JAGKTI010003074.1:21557-60639 GCA_018397915.1 Birgus latro | reverse complement strand
CTTTCTTCACAGCTTAGATCCCCTTAAGCTTGGTACCCATCTTGTAGCAGCCCTTTGAACTTTTTCAATCTTATCTATGTGTTCCTTGAGGTGAGGATTCCAGACTACTGATGCATACTTCAGGGTTGGTCTGATGAAAGATGTTATCTTCCATAGCATGTCTTCATTAATGTATGTGAATGCTGTTGTCATACTTGCAAGCAGTGTATACATGTTCCGTACCTTTTCATTTATGTGGTCTGCCTGAGTTAGTCTCTCATTGATAATCACACCTAAGTCCTTCTCTCTTTCTGATGTGTGTAGGGTTTTACTTCCTAATTTATAATCCCAATCTGGTCTTTTCCCACTTTTACCAAACTTGATTACATGACACTTGTCCACACTGAATTCCACTTGCCATGTATTACTCCATTCATGAAGTTTATTTAATTCTTCTTGTAGCTCTTTACAAGAGTCTATGTTAGTAATTCTCCTTTGTATTTTTGGATCATTGGCAAACATATTTAAATAGCTTTCATTTCCAATATTATTATCCATGTCATTTATATACACTAAAAACATAATTGGTGCCAGCACTGAACCCTGTGAAAGTCGGCTAGTCACTTCCCTCCATGAGTGTGTGTGTGTGTGTGTGTGTGTGTGTGTGTGTGTGTGTGTGTGTGTTTAATAATACAGTACATCCTTCAACTCTGCGAACTTTAACTTTGCGATTCACCAATTTTGCGAGGTAGTTCCAAATGTCATGTATTTTTTAACATTTATGAACTTTGCGACTGATCACACATTTTGCGAGGTCGAGTAGTGGGAGAGTCGTCTTCCCGCACTACTTTGCCACCCCGAGTAATGACGTCATGGTTCATTGGGCGTACTGAACCTCCTAGTTCAGTGGTCTGCCGCCCCGCTACGTTTGTTTGCACCTGTTTCCAACCAAGGTCACTGACCCTCACAATTTCGTGGTGCTCCTCGCAATACCCCAGCAGTCTAACCTTGCACGAGTGTTATCATGGCGCCAACGGGTAAGAAGAACAAGAAAATGCTTTTGGAGACCAAACTGAATATGATTGAAAGGAAAAAAGCAGGTGAAGGTAATTCTGCTATTGGTCAGGAGTTTGGTGTTGGTGAATCGACAGTGAGAATGATTTTAAAGAACAGTGAACAAATCAAGCAAGCAGCAAATAACTATGGAGGTGCTCAATTTGATGGTAGAATGCTGGTGGACAACAAAGAAGTGCTAATAAAAATGGAAAGATATCTTGCTCACTACATTCAAAGAAAGGAAAAGGAAGGAGTTTCATTAGATGGGCACCATATAAGGGAGCAGGCAAAGATATTCTATCACACGTGCCTTAAAAAAGCCATTAATCCTCTAACAAAACCTTTCAGGGCATCGAATGGGTGGCTATGCCAGTTCCTCAAAAGGAAGGGGTTTAAACACATCAGGTTCAGTGGCGAGTGAGGCAGTGCTGACTACAAATTGGTCGGCTTCACCCCAAGGTAAGCATTTTATCCCACACTTTCTCTCGACTCTACCTCATAATTTTACGATGATAAATGAAACAAACATGAACTGATGAACTGTACAGTAATATTAATAAGAAAACATCATAGGTAAGAAACATTTTTTAAAAAATGCATTTACACTGATGTGAAGACTGGTGTGGTTTACGGGACTGGTGGCGGGGCGAGGCTTGGCTACTGTGGCCCCGCGGGGCTTACGTCATCACTATCACTGTCGGCAGATATTTCCACATCTTGCTGTGTTTTTTCTGCCTCTCTCATAAGTACGACGGAGTCAGAATTGTCACTGGGGTCATCAGAATGAAAAAGGTTAGGGATGCTAGGATCGCTGGCTGCATGGGGAGGGGTGGCAGGACGGCTGGTCGATGGGGCAGGGTCTCTTGGGGTTCTCTTGAATTTTGTGATTAGAGACTGCTTCCTCTTGTTAACCCCATCTCTGTGGAGGTCAGCATAAAAGCGAAGCAGCCGAGAATTAACGATGCATAACCTGGCCAATATTCTCGCCGTCATTGACCAGTTGAAAAAAAACCATCGTGAACAACGAATGTGACAATTTAGGGCTCAGCAAGCATGCCACGGTGTTGACAGGGTCCTTCGTTTTTATGCTGACCTACACAGAGATGGGGTTAAAAAGAGGAAGCAGTCTCTAATAACAAAATTAATGAGAACCCCAAGAGACCCTGCCCCATCGAGCAGCTGTCCTGCCACCCCTCCCCAAGCAGCCAGCAATCCTAGCATCCCTAACCTTTTTCATTCTGATGACCCCAGCGACGATTCTGACTTCGAGGGATTAATGAGAGAGGCAGAAATAACACAGCAAGATGTGGAAATATCTGCCAACAGTGATAGTCATGACTTAGGCCCCGCTGGGCGACAGTAGCCAAGCCCCGCCCTGCCACCAGTCCCGTACACCAAGCCAATCTTCACATCAGTGTAAATGCATCTGTTTTTTTTAAATGTTTCTTACCTATGATGTTTTCTCATTAATATCACTGTACAGTACATCAGTTCGTGTTTGTTTCATTTATCATCGTAAATTTAAGAGGTAGAGTCGAGAGAAAGAGTGGGAAAAAGTGCTTACCTTGGGGTGATGTCGACCAATTTGCCTTTATTTCATATATTTAATTGTTTGAATTTTGCGAATTTTGATTTTGCGAGGGTTTTTGTCGACCATATTCTCGCAAAATTGGAGGAAGCACTGTACAGTACTGTGTGTGTTTGTTTAATGATACTCTCTATCATGGAAATAACACTTTCCTACCAACACCGATAACTACAGTATATACGCACCATCAGCAGCCATTGGTTCTCCATTCTTGAACCACAACACCTGAGGCCTGGGAATGCCGACGATTTGGCAGGTGAGACGAACTGGGAAGCCGACCTGAACCCTCCTATCACGAAGTCTCATGGTGAACTGGGGTGCCATGCTACTGACGGTGTCCAGCCGGGAAAGGGCCATTAGGTTGCTGTGTGGGGAGGAATAATGAACCTAATCCTTACTGCAGTATCAATCATCACTGTTGTCATCATCACTGAAATCATCATCATCATCGATGATATCGTATTTTTCAACATCACCGTCATCTTTAACAGAAGCAGAAGCATCTTATCTGTATTCTTCATAACAGAATTCAAACCTAATTTATCAACAAGATCATCATCATCATTATCCTATTTTCAGTTACTAAACAGGTGGTCCTATCTAGATCAATGTAAAGAAACCATGAAATCTGAGAACCACCATTAGTGTGTTGAAAGAAATTAACTACAACTCCATTCTTTCATACTCATCACCTTCCTACTACTCTCACTACTATAAAATGGGTGGGTAGGATCCACAAAAATAGAAGTAAAAATTATAGGAATTACTCTAGCAAAAGAGAATAATAAACCTGAGAGGAACTGCAACCTCAGAGTACCTGTTAATGCTTTCCTGTGCCTCCAAGACAGAACAGTCATGTGTGGGGGTGAGTCTAGTGTAAGAGGTGACACGGCCTCCTGGGTTCACCACCTCCAGCTCATATTTCCCTTCGTCCTCCCACTGGATGTCATCGATTCGCAAGCTCACCTGTACATCACCATCATCATCATTGTCTTATTTTCCACCAAGTAGTGCATACATGGCAAAAATATTCATCACTATTATTATCATCATTTATATAATTTACGTCAATGATGACTTACTGCAGAGTAAGGGTATCATATATGTCTTGGTGATCTAAGTGCACAACAATGACTTCACATGATCAATAATATGGAAGTAATGGGTAACTTCTTCATCTCACTGTTAAATGTACAGTAAAAATGTTATTACTGATTACACTGACACTACAACTTGATGAACAGTACAATACACATGGTATAATAAAATACTGTTTTTGTACTTCCAGTACGGTAAATGTATTGCAATAAAATTTACCACTCTAACATAATTTAGGTCAAACAGAAATCACTTACTTATGAATAACTATGATCATTTGTCAGTGATATGCTGAGGAAAACCTTTAGTAAATATAGAACATATTCTTACATCTTTTCAGTAAATTTTCTGTCACACTGACTGACCCAAAAAGTGAACAAAATCCCAGCATGCACAGGCCATGCACTGTGTGTTTCAAATTCATGACTAATCAGCAAAATATATATGACACAGAGTAGACTGTTGGTGAAATACTTAGCAGTTTATATTTTTTAACATTTTAAAATATGGATTCAAATATCTGTATTACTGATCTTACATAATTTCACATAAAAGAAAAGAAAAGAAAAGCAAAGGGGGGAGTGGATTAGGCATTTGGGTTGAATGTGAACATGTATAAATGTGATTTTTTTTAAAAAGTATGAAAAAGTAAATGGAATTTGTGAAAGCTGCTGAAGTGTCAACCTTCACCATAAAAAAATGTAATTCTTCGAGAAGTGTAATAACCATTCCAGAATATTAATAATACAGTATCTAGTCATAAACAAATAATGTGGTGAACACAGCAGGAATACAGTACAGTACAGTACTATGATAAGAAATGGTCCAAACCTTGCTTTATAACAGATAAAAGCAAGAACACGCAAAAAAATAAAAATTTTCAAATGCGCTGAGGTTACAGTAAAGTCATTAAAGTAAGCAGATGATCACAAGTATGTTTTCACAAGGGGATCAATTAAGTCACTGAAAGCAACACAGTTAGTATTGGTTACAATACCAGCTTGAAAACTGTAGTGCTTGAGGCAAGAATATCAAAATAACGTAAATTTAATTTAAGTACAGTAATTCATACGGGCAAAAATGCATGTCAAAACTCTGCAAGCAAAAAAGTTATGATTATTATGGTAAAGGACTGAGCAGGGTTCAGTTTCCAGATTACAAGACTAAGTGTGCCTTCAGATTCACAACTCTACCTTGCTGACTAGACCAAAGACGTTGTGTATCTGCAAAAGGACCAACCACATCTTCATTCAGAACCAGCATACTAGGTAAACAATGATGTTTAGCTCATATAATTATTTACCTTATTATCTTCATCATCCTAATCCTAATCCTACCTCAAACTTTTAAAGCTAAATGAAGTGTGTAGGATTAAAAATTAGGACCCAATAAAATCAATACTGCAGAAGAAACTGTAATAAGTATTCCATGAAAACCGAAAAACAGTATAACCACTCACTCACTCACCAGTCAAGCCTTCTATCTTTTCTACTCACCACACAGCTAGAACCATGCACTATAACAAGCTTTGCCTCAATCATTTCATCTGGTGATATGATAATTATACCAAGGAAAAAACTCTGATAAACCTAAAAAAAAAACTAACACTTACCAACAAGGCGACTGTATCAATGGAAAGCATGGAAAAGTCAACAACAATTTACTGCAGGTTTGTCAACAATTCAGTGCTGTAGTAAAATTCTGTTCTACAGTATCTCAAATAACATATACACTTCCCCGGATAATGCTAATTCCTCGAACATTATGCACAACTAATATATCAATCTCTGTCTCTTTTCCTTCATCCTTTACTGCCATTTCAGGACTGTAGGGGTTTTGGGCTGCTTAGTTCAGACTCCAGTCATACTTATATAATCCACTGTTTGCCAGCATTAACTGAATTTTTAACTACAACTTCACTAAATTACAACAGCAGAAACGAAACCAAAACACACACTGGACTTACTAATATACTTGAGATTTAGTAAAATCTGCAGTATATACTACCAAAACCATACATGGAGAAAACTACCTATTCACTAAAACAACAGAAATACTAGTACCAATCCCAATATGCCTCTACTCTTTAGATGCAGGGTGAATTTCAAGCCATACAGAGATAACACTATTTCTTTCTGTTTGCCACAATATTCAATCTGATTACACTAATACATCATGGCTGAGGGCAGGCACAGTGATCGCACATATAATAGTGAGCAAATAAATACTTAACTCTTAAAAGACAATTTTTACTAAAAACACTTTTTTTTCCCCAATACCTCAAGGTTTTTCAGCATACATGGAAACCTCTTGAAATGAAGGCATTAAATACAGGTTATATCTCTATGTCCTGATTTAAATTCACTCTGCACAGCAACACTACTACTGTACATGTACATCCAAAACAACAGCACTGTGGAGAACTAACCGAGGTGTCAGTGGATATGGAGGAGAACCGTGGATAGCGGTTGATGTCAACGAAGGTGCCATCCTTGTACCACCTGATCTCAGGCATTGGGTCACCAGTCACCTGTATGAAAGATTCATCAACACTGTCACCATCAAATCAACCCAATTCAAATTACATTAATAAATGAAGCGGCTGAAATCTAGAAAGCACCAAATCAGCATTTACTTAAAAAAAAAAAAAAAAAAAACTAACACAAGCTCCTCACATCCATTCATTAAGTATTCAAGTCACTGAATTCTATTCTTAAATGTGATTCATACTCATCAACACCTGTAGGATGGAGATTATTCTGTTAACTGCCACCATCTAATGGGGTGCACCCCTTGTCATAAGCATCTCCATACTGTATATACTTCATCCATGCATTCACTATAGCTATAATCTTTTATACACTATCAACCTTGACTCTTATTATCTCCTAACCATAGGGTACATAAAACCCAATATTACACAAAATCTGCATGGTCACTTTTTTTTCATTCTCTCCTGCCAGGAACTTGACAGAGTAATTTAGAAAAAGCTCTATAAGGCTTCATTTTAAACAATGTAATTAATATCAAACTACTTTCATCAGAGCAATAAACCAACATACAAATACATTAGAGAAAAATTTACCTGAGCATCAAGGGAGATGCATCCACCTGGCATGGCTCGAACCTGGTGTGGAAGGGCCTTGGGTAGGCTGGGATGCTCGACCCTGCGGCCGACACGTATAGGTCGAGGCGTCATTACGGTCTCACCCCACCCATACTTATTCCTCGGCGTAACACGGAACAGGTACTCCCGGTCAGTCTTCAGGTTGTACACATCAAAGGAGGTGATGGGAGACACACCAAGCTGCAGGTAAAAGACCATCAACATCACCATTATCATTTTCACCACCACCACCACCATCATCATCATCATCATTATCATATCATCAATATCAAAACACCATACTGAAGATACAAGAGCCACTGTCATCATCAGCACCATCAATATTAATGAAAAGCTGAATTTATTAGTCATCACCATCATCATCATTATCATTTATCCTCATCACCATCATCCCTAACCTTTTTCCCAGCAAGCAGAGGTGAAGGTTACAAGAGGGTTACATCATAAGCACTGGCAACTATGGGCATATAATGTTCGGTATCTATTGGTCACATGATGACAGTTAAGTGAGCAATGGTGTAAGAAGGCCCTAATTTTTCATAGTCATTTAGATGTACAGTCTACATTACACATTACAGAGTGTAATCAGCAACAATATAGAAAGGTCTGACATGCTCTACAATCACATGCTATAGAAGTTACAATAAGAAACTGGGAGCCTGTCCACATCTTCACACTCACAGATTTCATCAACACATTTCATATATTATTGTAAGAATAAAAAAAGGGGGAAGCCTGTCCACACATTCTCACTGTTTTAATCATCAGAGGCTTCAAAAATAATAAAAAACTGAGACCCTGTACATGCCTTCATGCTCTTAATTTTTAACAATATAGCCATAATAACAAAAGTCCACTTTATTAACACTGTAACTGACCTACTGCCAGCAAGCCCCTTCCCAAAGAATATAATATAAAGTAAAAAACTGGGAGCTTTTCCTAGCTCTTTGCTCTTTTAATTTCAATGCTATGGTTCATACATGTAAAGCCAACCTCATCAACATTCTCCTCCTCCTCCTCATCATCATCATCACCATCATGTAACTCACCTCCTGCCAGCGTGCCTCTTCCCCAAGAATCCACGACTCCACCTTGTACGCACTGGTGATGACTCCCCCAGTGTGTTCCGGTTTCTCCCAGTGCAGAGACACCCAGTTCCTTCCAACATCGGTTGCCTTTGGAGTGCCCACCTTACCTGGGACATCTGCAACAATAATCATGGAAGGGAAAGCATAGTAATGAGCTGGCCAATTCTAGCAAAACATATGGTATTCATTTACACTTACCAGAACTGTATATTCAACTATTATGAGACACCTAATCACAAGGTTCATCCACAGTGATAGAGAACAAAAAAATTAACCTCAAAACTGCTTAGCCCTTTTAAAACAACACTTTGCTCTCACTAACTTTAACTGGCTTCTTTCAGTAGAGTGAAAACTTATACAGTCAGAGGATTATGGTAAAATAACTATAATCCTTACTTTACAACAGCAGAACTTAACCATTTATTCTAACTAGTTTCAAATGATTAAATTCATCAGAAGGAATCCCTAAACTGTCAGATAGCTGTATCCCTCATTTCAAGATGATGACTCTAAGTGTACTGCCATTAATGCTATGGAAAATGTAAAGAGAAAATTTTAGGTGGTTTGGCCAATGGAGCAAATGCATAAATGGAAAGCAAGAAGCAGACTTGGAAAGAAAAGATGGGAGATTACACAAAGGAGGGTGGTGTAGTGTGCAGAGGCCATTAACCTCACAGGATGTGGCATCAGGCAATGAAGAGAATGGGAAAAAGAGAGACTCATAAGCTAAGTGACAGCGTTACCATACCTCTGATGAATCTGCCAGACATGATGCGCTTCTCCTCTATCTTGCCAGGGAACTTCTCATCTCTACCTCGTGGTGAGTAGCTTCTGCAGCGGAAGTTCTCTCGTACCTGAGGAAAAATTATAATCATTGTTAGCTTTATTTGTTTAATTATACTTATTTCTGACCTGGACTGCCTGGTACGGTATTAGTTCCAAAGACTCATGAGTTGTCTGCTCCCCAACAGATGGAGTTGCTGTATGTTGCCTCTATCATCCTTCATACTATGACCTGCATGTTTACCTACTGCACTTACTGAAGGTGATTCTCACACAGACTGTTGTACTGGGAAAGGAAAGTATATTTTTATGACATACTGATGAGATGATGTCAGAGTAATGAAACTACTTACAATACGAATCTTCAAAATAAATCAAAGCAACACTGATCAAACCTGCGAAATTAGGATTACTAACTCAACACTAAGTATAATGACAAACTTCAACTAAACTTTAAAGAATAAATGGCAAAGTTTGAGCATATACATAAGTGAAATAAAGTTACCCCTTCCCTTCCCCAGGAAAAATTATGAATCCATCCATCCATCCATCATCCAATTCCTGCGTTGCCCCATGAGGAGCACAGAAGCCCGGGGCTAGGCAATTTGGTCCTGATATTTAAGATGAGAGTGACCAGCCTCACTCATCCCTGAGTGGCATTACGTGAGCAATAACCCCAACCATCCCTTGGACATAAACCTTCACTGGCTCAATCCGATTTGAGCACTGTAATTACCGACTAAACCACCAGGCGCCATAATTTGGTTGTATGGTTACCACCCAGCATACTAAATGGTTTCCTGGTGTACAGGAAACCATTAGGCTTGTCATTCAGTGTAAAGTCACCCATAGGCAGATGGAAGAGGAAAGAATGAAGGAAAGAAAGACAAAAGAGGGAGTGTAAAGCCATCCATAGGCAGAAGGACAAGGAAAGAATGAAGTAAGAGAAAAAATGCAAAACAGGTGAGGCAGCACTAATAACATCCAAGGGGGAAGTAAAATAAGTTATAACATACAAACTCATTCAACTCCTATCACCTGATGATGTATAATTTTATTCTTGCTGTAATGGGGTCTATAAATACCCGCATTGCCTGCAGCCAAAGTGAGGATCTTCTGTTTGGCTCAACGGTAACATACACACGTGTGGTGCGTGAGGGCCTGAGTTCAAATCTTGGCCAGACTAGTGATAAATCTGTTAAGTTTCATTTCAGTTATTACACTGGTGGCAGCAGTGGGTTGTGAAGCGAGGCTTGGTTGGCAATATGATGTTGGGTAGCTGGCAGTGTCCTTGTCCTTACATCCTGCTCAGTGAGGTCTGGTGTCCCCAATGGTGGCCTCCGATGCTATGCTACCATGTGTTCAAAACTCACCAAATTAATCACCATGGGAAGAGAAGAGGAGTATAATGGGGCCTAGAAATGCCCGTATTGCCCGCAGCTACAGCTGGTATCCTCTGTTTGGCTCAGTGGTAATGTGTGTGTGTGTGTGGGGGGGGGGGGGGCACAAGGGCATGAGTTCAAATCCAGCCATGTCGATATGATTAATTTGTTAAGTTTCATTTTTCAGTTATTATACTGCAATATCCATGACTTTATTTGGCATATGAGTGACTTTTCTAACTAGANGTGTGTGTGTGTGTGTGTGTGTGTGTGTGTGTGTGTGTGTGTGTGTGTGTGTGTGGCACAAGGGCATGAGTTCAAATCCAGCCATGTCGATATGATTAATTTGTTAAGTTTCATTTCAGTTATTATACTGCAATATCCATGACTTTATTTGGCATATGAGTGACTTTTCTAACTAGAAGTGTTATCCACAGAACCCTTTAACAACCTCTTCAATGTGAGAAGTCTTTCCTAAACAGTACAATATTGGCAAGTGGTAGTGAGAATAAAATGTAAAAATTTTCTACACTGAGTGACAAGCCAAATGGTTTCCTGTACACCAGGAAACTATTTACTAAGCTGGGTGGTAACCATATAACCAAATTTTGGTGCTGGTGGTTTAATGGGTAATTACGGTGCTCCAATCGGATTGAGCCGGTGAAGGTTTATATCCATGGGGTGGTTGGGGTTTATTGCTCACATAATGCCACACAGGGATGAGTGAGGCTGGTCATTCTCATCTTAAATGTCAGGATCAACTTGCCTAGCCCCGGGCTCCTACGCTCCTCATGGGGCAATGCAGGATTGGATGATGGATGGATGTTACTGAAGTGAAGTGATTAATATTACTGATTACTGACAGCACTTAGGACTAACCTTGACACTGCAATAGGCCCTGACAGTGCCATTGGAATTCTTGGCCTCGACAGTGTATGTTCCACTGTCAGTGAACTGGGCTCTACGGATGATGAGAATGTGCTGGTTTTCTCGGATGCTCTTATGTGCCCGGCCAGTGTTGGAAACGTCATGGCTTCCTTTCATCCAAGTCACTGAAGGAAGATGACCAGTAACACTGTTATCATCACCATCATCATCATCAAATAAAAAATTACACATATTAACAAAAAGGATTTCGATGGAGGATGAAAATAGTAAAAAGCGTTAATGAGGTTAAGAGAATTCTGATCACTTACATGTATTTATAATGATACAATTCCGACTGAATCAATACTACCCATCAACATGATATTTTGAAAAAAAAAAAAAAAAAAAATAGGATGATGATGGTATGATTAGTCATGACAACAGTAATGGTAATGGTCTTTACAAAGGAAATACTGTAGTGACAATAATAATGATGACAAAGATAACAATATGTGGTGTTAATGGTGATGATGTCAGTGACACTGAAGCTAATTCCACTCACCTCTAGGCATGGGTTCTCCCTGGACGACACATGACAGCCGAATCTCCTCCTCTCTGAAGACAGTGACCATGCTATCGGGTCGTGTGGTGAAGCTGGGTGCTCGTGTCTCCCTCTCCAGGCCCGGCACCACCACGCCCTTCTGACGCTTGGGCACACCAAAGGATACGGTGCTCATGGTGTATGAATGGCCATACCTGGTGCATATTTTATATCAGAAGGTGTAATTAAGACATATCTTAAGTTTCATATTTATTCTATGAAAATCGGGATGCACACAAGAAGACAGTACAGTATAGTAAACCTATACTTTGATGATATTTTCTTTATTTAATATCAGCTACCTCCAGATGATTCTATATTAAACTTAGGATAAACATGTTTATCTGGAAGGTAAGGTATCTTTTCCACTAACTCCTCAACTAGATGTCCTTTTTAGGTCATGCAACAGTATCTGTAGGTACCCTATGTAAAATTGAAAAATACATCATTGCAGTGAAGAGGAAACTGGGCTTAACTGATGCTGACACCTATAAACTTTCAACAGCTGCTCAATGATTGTAGTTTTCAAAACTGCTTATTCCTGACTTACTTATTTGTAATCTTGCACGAGTAGCAACCCAGATCCTTCTCAGAAACCTGGAAGACCGTGAGGGTGTGTGTGCCTCCCATGGCAGAGATACGGAACTTGCCAGAGGGATGCAGCGACCTTCCGTTATGCAACCACAAGACATCTGGTACTGGGGATCCTGAAAACAATAATAATCCCTTCACAGCTACATGGTAACGGTACAAGTCAGTTCAGTATGTTACCCTAGTGAGGTACAGCCCGGGAACTGATTATCTTACTGATGTTTGGTGAATACATAAAGGAAAAGTTGAAATATCAGACACACATTAATCCAGTTAAAATCTGGCTTATGTTTTGTTGGTATTGATGATGATTATAATAAAAATAAAAACAATAATAATAATAATTAATAACAATAATAATAATCTATCTATCTATTGCCAGATGCCATAATCCCGCAAGGGGTGGCCATTTGACTTTGAGTTATTTGTTTTACTGGGAAGGGCACTAACCCTGACATGTAGGGAGCATGATGATGATGATAATAATAATAATAATAATAATAATAATAATAATAATGGCTGACTAATCTCAAAATTACAACACAACAATCAATTCCTTAAATAAACTTCAAAGAAAATAGGAAAGATACCCAATAGCTGATACACTGACAGGCCATAAGGGCACATCCTGCAGACCAACCCAGTGTTAATAAATAAGTCTTTCATATATAATAAAAGTGACAAAAAGTTCCTTCCCACCTACTCCTACTGATGCATCAAGAGAAATTTGAACATTCTGGATGATTTCGGCAGACTTGCAGATATCACATTCCTCCAATTCTGTACTGAAGTTAGGACAGGGGAGGCTGAGTTAACCAAGTTAAACGAGGTTAGGTTTAGTTAATCAAGTTATAAGTTTGGCTGATTGTTAGGTTAGCTATGGACAAGTTAAGTTGTTAGATGTATTTAAATCATGTTAGGTACGGCAATTTAGGATAGACAAGGCTAGTCAGTTTATGAAAACTAAAAATAAAGAGCAGAGTCTACCAACTTGAAGATGTTGATAATTCTGAGTGCAACTAAAAAAAAAAATTCATTAAAAAAAATCAATCAAAGGTGGAACTGACCAGCCACTTCAACCTGCAGTGTGAGGGTGCCGTTCTCCTCCACAAACTGGTCACACAGCTCACTGATGAACCGTGGATACTCACTCTCATCAGGTCGGTGGTCATTCTTACCTAAATCAGGATCAAATATTAACTAGACATCATAGTGATTCATAGAAGTTTCAGAAATTATAAAAACTAGGGGCCTCAAAACTCCCTATCATCTGCCTGGTCCTATAACAGGAAGAAGGTATACACATGCCTCTCCCATATGGCTCATATCTGCCCATATAGGTTGAAAATACAGTAAGTAACATGTGATACACTAATCATATGTCATGTGATGTTGCTACATAATATCAAGTACTGTACGTTTATAAATCAGGAATATGCAGTAACAAATATAAAGTGTAGCAAAATATCAAATAATAATATACAGTCAACTTGCACGTATCACAGGTTTGTTAGTCATGGTTTTGTAATTCATGGTACTTTTCCAGCTTCGTAAGTCGCGGTAATGAATTTAATCAATCTGACAGCTGCAGTTGCTGTCCCAAGTGACTCATTTCTGAGGAGTTTTCCAGGTCGTGGAGTCGTTTTCACTAGTCACAACCAGAAGCCCATCATATTTAAACATGACAAGCCAATCACAGTGCTTCCCACCCACACCTAGCAGCAAGCATGTACACTAGTCCACTCTGCTGTCCCCTGCTATTACCACACTCGCCTTGTGCTAGGAGGCCGTAGTGTGCCTCAAACCTCGAAACCCCTCCCCCTCCCCTGTCAACTCAAGCACTGCCGTCAGTTGGAGTCAGGTAAGAGCCTCACAATATTTTTCATTCCCATTAAATACTGTACATGCATTACATACTGTTTTGAAAGGGTGACTTGTCAGCTGTAAGTATGGTGGTACATGGCAACTTTGCAAAGAGGTTAGACTCATAATTTTCCTCGTAAGTTATTTTATTTATAATTAGCGGAATTTGTAAGTCGTGGTAGGTATAAAGACTAAAAAAAAATGCAAATTACCTGAGGTGACTGTGATTAATTACAGTATACACAAATAATGAAAACTATTCAAAGCAACAATTTGTGAACCATACTGTAATAATAAATGCTCTCCCTTTACCTTTGCTGACAATTTTCAACTCCACTCCATAAAACTAAGCAATATTTGCATTTGTTAATACCATAAATTTTTAATATTAATGTTCTTCCTTTAACTCTGCAGACCTACTGCCAACCCCACTGAATAAAACACACGATCACTAGATTTTGTTAATATGTGTACTGTATATTTTAAAATATATTTCTTGATTCCATGTCAAAGAATATTAGTTGAAATGGGAAATTAATGGTCTGGTACTTACATGGTACCCAATCAAAGCAGTGGAAGAAAGAAATCATTTAGCATGTTACTTAAATTCAAATTAACCTTAGACACCTATGAGAAGTATAGCTATTGGGATAGTAATGAAAACTGAAGTACAGAAAGGAATAGGGGTTAATTCAGAAGGCTGTTGTTTTAGTGATGGGCAACCAATAACCTTGTTATAGTAAAATGAAAATTAATTACTATTTTTTCATCTGATTTATCTAAAAACAACTAAAAGAAATATAAATACTACAAGACATTTCAAAGATAGTGTGAGTGTGGAATGGAAAAAATTGTATTAATTCTGAAGACAGCAGGTAGCAGCATGATTAAACTGAAAAATATCATAATACTTGTTTAGCACATACCAAATAGAAGAAGAAAAGAAAATCAGCATAAGAAGCATAGGTAATGTTCTACTTACGTTCCTTTTCCATGAGTGCTGAAATACCAATGAAAAGTGTTAATGTGTGTTCACTGTTCACTGACACTATACACATCACAAGTACATTAATACAGACATACTTACCAAACTGCCCAGATTGTGTGCTACTTTTACCATTACCCATGAAATTGCAAGCTTACCATGCAAGATTCACATGTTTCACCTGTATGAGGTAAACCAAGAAAAATGTATGTAAAATACTAGTTACAATTTGAAAAACTATTCCAGACAATTAATGGAAGATACTTAACACCCTGCATATTGTATCAGTATCAATATTTGCTAGAGATTTCATAATAATTGTAAGATCTACACATTCAGGAGTTCAGCATTCATGTAAATACACTATAAACTATTCAAATTTCCCTCCCATATTAGGCTGCTCATATGCATACACAAATAATCTTCAGACTTTTAAATGTCAGCTGCAGTTGAACTTGAACATAAGTGGTTAGAATGTACAGATGGCTAACATTAAAGACACTCAAGTTTTGCAGAGATGTGAGGTGCCAATTTACTTCTGCAAGCACTAACAACATTCTCTCATCATAAACATTCATCTGCATGTGGGTTTTTAATAGTACCTTAATTACCACATTATAAGGGTATAATCAAAGCCACAGTTACGACACTGCAGATGAAACACGATGACCTTTAACAAGACAACAGGTACAACACATATGAAAACAATAGCAAGGAATACTGTGGCTGGAACACTGTAGCTAATATCTACTGTCAACTTACCCTGAACTTGCACACTGCCAGAGATCTCATCACGGTACACTCTGTTCTCGGCATGGCAGGTGTAGTTGCCCGAGTCAGCTGCTCGAGGGGAGGTGATGATAAGTTTACCTGGGAAACAAAAAAGGGCCATACAGAATTTTTTATAGATGAATGGCATCAAAGGCAAACTATGCAAATAGACTCAAACGATCCTAAAGATTCTGAATTATCTAAAAAAAAAAAAAAAAAGTTTCAGAAACCAGAAACACAAACACCTAACGAAACCAAACCAAACCATATCTAAAACTAACCAACATGAGGTACCTTAACTTGACCTGAATATAACTTACTTTATGCTCGTCTATGTAACTCTTATCTACTATGGTTTGGGTATGGCAGAGTAGGTAGGTAAGGGATGGGATGGGAAGGAAACAGAAAAGCAGGGCAGGGCAGTACAGGGAACGGCAAGATACAGCAGGACAGGACAGGATAGGTTCAGTTTGGAGCTTTTGAATTTTGGTCATTTACTTATATATGTCAAAAATGCACTGTAACACTTTGATCACTGAGCCAGGTATGCCATGTACTGCACAGTAGAAGACTAAAACATCCAAACAACATACTAATACTGTATGCATGAACTCACAGATGCCCTCCTCAGATATGGAGGTCTGGAAGCGAGGTGATGCAGGCAGCTTGTCGGCGTCCTTCAGCCAGGTGATCTTGGGCTCTGGATGGCCCATCACATGGCATGACAACACCAGCTGATCATCCTCGCTTATGTACCTCTCTGAAAAAAAAGAAATAAAATAAATAAAAACTGAAAAATAAAATTGGGTTATAAGTCTCCCCCTAACATGAAGCATCAAATGAATGGTTATGCAGAAACACTGTAGACGTAATACAGCATCAAAAGAATAGGAGAGTGACTATAAATATGTATAAAAAGATAAAGTATAACAAAACAACAGCTAGTCACAATCCACCCAATGCCTTAAGAAGGTCTGGTGTGATAATAAAAGGGAAATTGAGCCCGTGTATACTAACTATGGACAGACAAATAAGAATGACAAGTAAATACACAAAAACATGTGATTGCTCAAAATCAACCCTAAATTAAGTTACCTCTGAGGCTGGTGGTAAAAGTGGGTGGTGTTGGCTTGTGGTCTTCTTCTCCCTTCACCCTGAGGTCACATGTGGTGGAGGTGCGGCCATGTTTGTTCCTTGCCGTGCATGTGTACTCGCCTGAGTCACTGCGGCAAGTCTCGCTTAGCTCCAGGCATGCTACACCATCGTGGTTGATGATCTGGCACAATAAAAGTCAACCATTTATGGAAAAGAACACTGTGATGTTTCACTTTTAATTATTTCAATATTGTCAGATAGCAGGTGATAACATGTAGGTTAAGGCTCTCCAACCAGATGTTGCACATAAGGGGTTTAAATCAAAAGGGTGCTTGGACTTAACTACTTACAAATTATCACTCAGTACTGAGCAACTGGTCATGCTTGCCTTGAATGTTTGAACTAAGTACCCCAACCCCAGGCCCATACACTCCTGATGGAAAATACTGTAAAAGGTATAACACTTTTATATAAAACTAGGGAATTCCACAAAAGGAAGGCAGTCATCAATGAAGTCATGAAAAGCATTCCAAAATATTACATATTTTAAATACAATTAGTATTGTACTGTAAACTGAGGGAAACTGTCAAATCAGGTTTATAGGTGGCAATGGAACTTTAACCGGTAATTTATTTGTAATCTGTTGTAGAAGTGAAAAACAAAAACTTCCGTAAGTGAATTATAATGTGGAGTTACTGTATATAGAAGAAATTCTTAAACACAGCAACTCATCTACAGCCAACTGATTATATACAGCCATGCTGAAGGCTCTTGAAGTAGAAAGTTATACATTGCAATAGACCCTCACTTTAACAGACCTCAACAGACCAGATATCAGATTGAATGGACATAACAAAGGCCATCTGTCAGCTACAATGAACAATGTCCATTAAATGGGGTGCAATGGGTTGCAATACAGGTGTTTCCTATTCTTTTTACTCCAACCTGGCCTGAAAATGCCCTCTCCCCATCATGACTGCTGAGTTGCAATAACAGACTATAGTTATACATGAAAAAGTGTTATGAAAAGGATGTGAAATAAATTGGGAAGGAGCAAAATTATGAGCTAAGTTAGTGTGGTGACATGTGGAGGTGTATGGTATATACGAGGACTGCTAGGCACTGGAAGAGGCTGTGAAGCCTATGCCCACAGTCAGACACTGGAGAGAAAAAAAAAAAAAAAAAAAAAAAAAATAGTTTTCATTTAGCCTACAGTACAAGAATATGCTATTGTACTAATTTATTTTCAAACACGTGCTTGAAATACAGTACCACCTCAGCATGGGGGGAACATCAGATATAAAGGATTATTGAATTTATTGGTTCAGGCTTTCCCTCAGTTACCACAGTCCATTATAGCGAGGGTCTGCTGTATATAGCTTAATTTTATAAGGCCATCTCTACCTACAACACACCCTCCAACATCCCTCACCTTGATTCTCTCATCCTCCCTAACAGGATAGCCTCCCTTGAACCACTCCACTTCTGGGGGCTCCTCATCAGCAGGGAAGAGCAAATTACAGGATAGCCTCACCCTTGTCCCCTTCACTGTCTGTCGGTCTTGGAGTTTTGTGCTGAACTTGGGGCGGCGCTTAGCATCACGTCGACCTATGTCGATCTGAAAGGCAGAAAGATAAATGCATAAACAAAATGAGCAGCTAAGGAATACATGCAGCTTTTGAAAATTCCAAGGTTAAAAAACCAACCTTTCAGATACTTATAAGTGATTCTCAGCTGAATTAAACTATCTACTATTAGGTATAATAATATAAGAGAGAAGATGGAACCACGAAATTGTTAATGATGACAGTGCTGACACTGACTCCTGTGAATATTTCTCAGGTAACCAAATCAGCAAGCATCACTTGGAGTAATACAATATATAAAGGCAGATATAATAATGGGTGTGTGGATATAACTGGACTTAACACACAGAAATACCCAATGGAATTGTGTCCATCTGAAGAGCAGACAGATACAACAGTTGAACAAGCAAAGAAATTTAAACAATTTCTCCAGCTTCTCAAGTAAATTACTTCTTGTACTGTTCTGCCCATCTGACAGGGCTGACTTGCATCAGTCTAAAGGAAAAACATGCAGATCATCATCATGACCATCATCCTGATCTCATCTTCCTGCCTAAGAATGGGGTGAGATAAACAGATACATTAGCTATGGTGTACAGCTAAAAGTGAACTCAGACTTCCCATGTAAAAAGACAAAAAGTGAATACTGTACTAGTAAAACTTAGCATAAGGTCTTTCAAACACATACAGACCAGTAAATTCAGGGAATCTCTATGTATTCTAAAATGCAAAATGCTCATAACAAATACTACTTAGCATATCAATATTCATACATACAGTGCAAAAGTCATGGATGTAATGAAACTGACCTTTGGCATGTCATTCTCACGGGGAAACAGGAAGATATACCTGAACAATCGTAGTCAAAAAGGCACAAGTGAATTAACATAAGTTTAGACTACCACCACCACCACCACCACCACCACCACCACATCCCCATTTGCATTACTTCACAAGGGTGGGCAGGATCCAGATATACGAAAATGGAAACATTCACTTATATCCCTGACATTCTAGGGTTATGAAATTATACATACTACACAAAACAATTTTTGCATTAACTTAAATAAAAATTAAGGTCTTGAATACGGACTATATAGATGTGACCTGTACGGTACAGCAGTTCATTTCCCTGGGCATTCTGACGACAGTTCTCCTTTCATGTTTTCCTATAAAGTATCATGTTTTTCAATCTTACCCACCACATTTATAAAAAGAGGGAAAATGAGTTAGAATACTGCTGCTGCTACTACTGCTGCTGCTGCTGCTGCCACTGATGATGATAATGATGATAATGTAAATGTTCATAAGAAATACACAGGTTATCATATGTTATAAAATATACACTAATGAGTCAGAGGTGATAGAAAAAGTACAAATGAAACTGTGAATACCTCTTCGACAAAACTTACATCAGGGGTTCGAGTACGTGACCTCCTTCTACCCAGTCTATCTAGTCTGTCCAGGGACCCATATCTGTCACTGGTGATGAGCTCCTTCTCAGTGTACTCCAACCTGCGCCGTCCAAGCTCCCGACGTTTCTCCAGGTACTCCTCCTGCTGATGCTCATATTCGCGTCGGCTGTCCTCCAGTCTTTTACGTCGCCACTCCTCTTCCTGTGAATGAAAAAGATAATGATTCTAAAGGTAGAGCTTACCCTCTGATTGGGGATGCTTGTTTAAATTCATTCTTGTTAATGCCAGAGTATTTATTTTGCTCAGAATACTCTCAGGATGGGATGGTTCTCAAATAGCCTTTTCAGTATGGGGATGCCTTTTCAAAATTTATTCATTTATTCGATGAATGCCAAAATACTCACTTAGGTTAGAAGAACTTAGCTACAATATCCATTAACCCCTTCAGTGAAGTAATACCCTTTTTAATTTGTTTTTCCTCCATCCAGACAATGTTATTCAACTTTGGATTTACCTATTTTACTGAAGGATTTAAGGAGGTACATCCTTATCCCACTACATGCAAGGAGTCCTTCCTCATCGAAAATTAGATACTGTAGTCCTCAAATAATCTGAAAAAAGGGCAGTATATTTTTCTAATTTACTCTGCCTACTTGAGGTTGACTGAATGACACTATCATGTTAGAGGGAGTTGTTATCTGTAATGAACCCCTGCATGATAGGAGGTCTCCCCTAAGCTGAATAAAAGTAACTAGTGGTGACAAGAATAAATTATCATATAGCAAGAGTTATTAGAGACTGTTTGTAACCCCTTTAGCATATGCTACTTCTCACATGGCAAAGTTACCACATATCATCTGGCACTGGCATGAACAAAATATTAAGGATGCTACAGTACTGAAAACTTATGAAAATTCTGAATACAGTATTTGTACATGGGAGGAGGACAGGAGTTAAGGTAAAAGGAGGTTTTATTGGTACGGTAATTAATAAGAAAACAGATGTGAAAGGAAAACAGTATAAAAAGACTGTTAAACATCATGACTTTGGCCACTGGAAGAAGACAGATGATAAGGTTTTACTAGTTATTCCAGTACTGTATATCAAACCTGGTTATAAAGCACTGCCCCTCTGCTCATGGTTTTTACTGGCTGGCTTAAGTTTTTACAGACTGATTCCAGTATATTGTACTGTAGTTGAGAATGTGTATGTTGAGGTTACACATAACTCTTATCCTTATTACACTATAAATACTGGTACTCTTTGAGTTGTCAGGTATTCTATTTACAGGTACCAGGTACAGGTATACATAAATATTCTAATGTTAATACACACACAGTTGCAAACTCCCTCAGCTCAGTGTAAGCTAAAACAAAAAATAAGAAGCACTTTTGCTGAAAGGGTAAACAAACTGTTCTGGAAAGATCTGTTGTTTCATACAACACCGTGTGTTAATGTGGTACATAAACTTGAAATAGCAACAAATCATCCTCGCTTACAGGTTCCATAAGAGCTGTACTGGACAGTGAATTACTATTTATTTTCAAGAAGTCAGTCTGTTTCTAAAATATCTTGCATTAATTCTGTCTCGCAATTTATGGAATTTAGCTTTGCAGCGACAAGCGAGACAGGTGCAGTGATAGTACTTCAACCATGAAGAAAAGGCACTGCCGAATATGCAAGCAATAAGTTACTGTTCATTTTCTAGTAAAAGAAAGAGAGAGTGACATTTTTCAAAGAAGAAAACATTCTTTTAGAAAATGCAAACAAGGGTGAGTTTTCCTATTTACAATGTTTTTAGTACAGTAGATACAGTTCTTGTTAATGTAAGTACAGTAAGACCTCACTATAACGGACTAATTGGGGCTCAGGCCAGTCCAAAATATGCAATTTTCCGATAAAAGCGACATCCGGACTTACCCCTGCTAATCTGGACTTTTTCCGATATATCAGACATTAGTCCGGATTGCATCGGTAGTTTTCACCACCATTGCAGTATTGTACTGTGTTATACCTTCACTACATTAATCAAATGGTATAATAATACTGTACTGTGCACTGAAAAACATGTCTTTTACTTGTCTTATTGTGGTGAACATAGCTGAAGTTGTCAGGCAGTCCGGACTGCGTTCTGGCTATATCGGACTTTTTCCGATATATAGGAGTTTAGTCCGGTAGCTCCTCGAGTCTGATAAAAACGAATTCCGGTCAACTGAAGTTCGTTATATCAAGGTTTTACTGTATACTAAAACAATGATTCATAGGCTGCAAGAAAAATGAAAGAATCTCTTGCCATATGAGATATTAGCACATTTTCATAATCCAAAACAAAGATAATGCACAAAATCAATCAAATCATATCACAATAACAGTATAAAGAAAAAGTAAATGGTCTGCTGTCTCTGAAGGAATTTCACTCTACTGAACATAATGCATTAAGAGTTGGTGATATATAAAATCATGCAGGCACTCCAAATGATATCAAACTACACACACACACACAAGAAATAGCTCATCGTACAAAATATAATTAACAAAAGCTCATACATAAGAAATACCTCAACAATGAAGCTCAACAACTCAAGAAATAACACAGAAAAGCTCATCAATGCAAGAATTCACAAAGAAAAGCCCATTAACACAGGATATAACTGAAAATTTTTCACAAACACAAGAAATAACACTGAAAAACTCATAAACATAAGAATTAACAAAGAAGCGCTCATGAAGACACAAATAACTGAACAAACAAATGCTCGTAAATGCATGAAATAACACATTCTTGGATTAGCAGTTAGAAGAGTCTTCTGTTAGCATGGTCATTTCCAGCATACTCAGGAGCAGCCAAGAACCGAAAATATAACTTGCAGTGAAAACGCGTAACTTGCAAGATAAAAAGGCAGAATAACTGAAGATGCGTAGAGAGTTTGAAGAAGTAAAAGCCTTACCTTCTTCAAGAACTCTTCTCCTTGTTGCTTTATTTCTTCCTCTCTCTTCCTCCTCGCTTCTTCTCTTCCTCGCAGTTCCTCCTCCAGTCTCTTCTTCTCCTCCTCAATCCTCCTTTTCGATTCTGCTAGTCTTCTTGCTTCCTCCTCAGCCATTAGCCTATCGTGCTCCTCTCTCCTCCTCCTCCTTTCCTTCCTTCTCTCCTCTTCCTGCTCTAGACGACGGTCTTCTTCCTCCTGCTCCCTCCTCAGCCTCTCTCTCCTCTCCTCATTCTCCTTCTCCAATCGCTTTCGTCTATCCTCCTCCCTTTTCTTGCGAAGCCTGTCCTCCTCATCCCTTTGCAATTGCCGCCGCTTTCTCTTCTCTTCTTCCTGCCATGCATATCTCTCCTCCTGTTCCTTCAGGGCCTTTTCTTCCTCCAGTACCCTCTGTCTTCGCCTCTCACGCTTTTCAGCATCTTCCCTCAGCAGACGTTCTTCATCCTCTTTTATTGCCCTCTTATGGTCCTCTTTCCTTTGTTGTTGCCTCTTTTCTCTCTCCTCCTCCTCCTTCTGCTTCCATTCCTCTTCTTCTTTCCTATGTCTCTCAAGCTCATCCTTATGTTTCTTTCTCATCTCTGCTCTTTGTTTCTCTTCCTTCTTTATTCTCTCAAGCTCCTCCTCTTTTTCCTTTTCCATATCTTCTCTCCTTCTCCTTTCTCTCTCCTCTTCCATCCTCTGAAGCTCTTCTCTCTTTTCCTTCTCCCTCTTCTTAAGTTCCTCCTCCTCTTTCTCCACAGTTCCTAGCCTTCCCTTCCTTAGTATTTCCTCCTGCTGTCTCAACTCTGCAGTTCGAGTTGCTGTAGTATCTTCCCCAGCTTTGACTTCCTCTAGTTTGGCACTCGATCTCTTGCGCTCCCCATCTTTGAGTTTCTTATCGTCATCGTCCCTGACACTTGATCTCTTTCGGTCTTTCCTCACCCCTTCCTTGGCATCTATGATTGCCTCTGTATCATTTTCCTTGATGCTAGACCGCTTGCGTTCTCTCTTCTCCACATCTCTGGCATCTTCCTTTGCATCTTCCTCCTTAACACTGGATCGTTTGCATTCTTTGACTTCATCGGTCTTAATTTCCTTATCTTTACCCTTCATGTCTTTGGCTTCTGGTGATTTGTCCTTCTTTTCCTCCTCTTTAACATCTTTCTTATCCTTAGCTTCAGCCTTCTTTTCCTTTTCTTTGTCCTTTTTGTCTTTAACTTCAGCCTTCTTGTCCTTGTCTTTGTCCTTTTTATCTTTCTCTTCCTTTTTGTCTTTAGCTTCCACCTTCTCATCTTTAGCCTCAGCCTTCTTGTCCTTTTCTTTCTCATCCTTCTTGTCCTTAACTTCAGCTTTCTTGTCCTTGTTTTTCTCTTCCTTCTTATCTTTAGCTTCGGCCTTCTTGTCCTTCTCTTCCTTTTTGTCTTTAGCTTCAGCCTTCTTTTCCTTGTCTTTCTCTTCCTTTTTGTCATTAGCTTCAGCCTTCTCATCTTTAGCTTCAGCCTTTTTGTCCTTGTCTTTCTCATCCTTTCTGTCTTTAGCTTCTGCCTTTTTGTCTCTGGCTTCAGCTTTTTCATCCTTAGCTTCAACCTTATCCTTGTCTTTAACTTCAGCCTTTTCATCCTTCTTCTTGTCTTTCTCATCCTTCTTCTCTCTGGCTTCATCCTTTTTGTCTTTAGCTTCAGCCTTTTCATCTTTCTTGTCTTTGTCTTTCTCTTCTTTTTTGTCTTTCTCTTTCTTTTTATCTTTAGTCTCAGCCTTTTTATCCTTTTCCTTCTCATCATCTATTTTGTCTTTAGCTTTCTCATCCTTGGCTTCACCCTTCTTATCCTTGTCTTTAACTTCAGCTTTTTCATCATTCTTGTCTTTAACTTCACCCTTTTTGTCTTTTTCTTTCTCATCCTTTTTGTCCTTAGCTTCAGCCTTCTTGTCCTTTTCTTTCTCTTCCTTTTTGTCTTTCTCATCCTTCTTGTCCTTAGCTTCAGCCTTCTTGTCCTTGTCTTTCTCATCCTTTTTGTCTTTCTCATCCTTCTTGTCTTTAACTTCAGCCTTCTTGTCCTTGTCTTTCTCTTCCTTTTTGTCTTTAACATCAGCCTTCTTGTCTTTTTCTTTCTCTTCCTTTTTGTCCTTAGTTTCAGCCTTCTTGTCCTTTTCTTTCTCTTCCTTTTTGTCTTTCTCATCCTTCTTGTCCTTAACTTCGGCCTTCTTGTCCTTTTCTTTCTCTTCCTTTTTGTCTTCCTCATCCTTCTTGTCTTTCACTTCAGCCTTCTTGTCCTTTTCTTTTTCTTCCTTTTTGTCCTTTTCATCCTTCTTGTCTTTAACTTCAGCCTTGTCCTTATCTTTCTCATCCTTCTTGTCTTTAACTTCGGCCTTCTTGTCCTTGTCTTTCTCATCCTTCTTGTCTTTCACTTCAGCCTTCCTGTCCTTTCCTTTCTCATCCTTTTTGTCTTTAACTTCAGCCTTCTTGTCCTTTTCTTTCTCTTCCTTTTTGTCTTTCTCATCCTTCTTGTCTTTAACTTCAGCCTTTTTGTCTTTCTCATCCTTCTTGTCTTTCACTTCAGCCTTCTTGTCCTTTTCTTTTTCTTCCTTTTTGTCTTCCTCATCCTTCTTGCCTTTAACTTCAGCCTTGTCCTTATCTTTCTCATCCTTCTTCTTGTCTTTCTCATCCTTCTTGTCTTTAACTGCAGCCTTCTTGTCCTTTTCTTTCTCTTCCTTTTTGTCTTTTTCTTTCTCTTCCTTTTTGTCTTTCTCATCCTTCTTGTCTTTAGCCTCAGCCTTGTCCTTTTCTTTCTCATCCTTCTTCTTGTCTTTCTCTTCCTTCTTGTCTTTAACTTCAGCCTTATCATCTTTAGGTTCATCCTTCTTCTTGTCTTTCTCTTCTCTTTTGTCTTTAGCTTCAGCCTTCCTGTCCTTTTCTTTCTCTTCCTTTTTGTCTTTAGCATCAGCCTTATCCTTTTCTTTCTCTTCCTTTTTGTCTTTTTCTTTCTCCTCTTTCTTTTCTTTAACTTCAGCCTTCTCATCCTTAGCTTCATCTTTCTTCTTGTCTTTCTCCTCCTTTTTGTCTTTAGCCTCTGCCTTCTTGTCTTTGTCTTTAGCTTCTGCATCATCCTTCTTCTTGTCTTTTTCCTCCTTTATGTCCTTAGCTTCATCCTTTTTGTCTTTAACTTCAGCCTTCTCATCTTTAGCTTCATCCTTCTTGTCTTTAGCTTTTTCATCCTTTTTGTCTTTGGCTTCAGTTTTCTTTTCCTTGTCTTTCTCTTCCTTCTTGTCTTTAGCTTTTGCTTTCTCATCCTTATCTTTTTCTTTTGCTTCAGCTTTCTCATCCTTAGCCTTTTTATCCTTCTCTTTGACTTCATCCTTCTTGTCTTTTTCTTTCTCTTCCTTTTTGTCTCTAGCTTCAGTTTTCTTATCTTTTTCTTTCTCTTCCTTGTCTTTAGCTTCAGCCTTTTCATCCTTAGTTTCAGCCTTTTTGTCCTTCTCTTTTACTTCTTTCTTGTCTTTAGCTTCCTCCTTCCTGTCTTTATCTTTCTCTTCCTTTCTGTCTTTAGCTTCATCCTTTTCATCCTTAGCTTCAGCCTTTTTGTCCTTTTCTTTTACTTCTTTCTTGCCTTTAGCTTCATCCATCTTGTCTTTGTCTTTTTCTTCCTTTTTGTCTATGGCTTCAGCTTCCTTAGCCTTTTCTTTCTCATCCTTCTTGTCTTTCTTTTCCTTCTTCTCTTTAGTATCATCTTTTTTGTCCTTAGGTTTTTCATCCTCTGCTTCAGCCTTATCCTCGTCTTTAACATCTTTAGCTTTGGCCTTTTTATCTTTATCTTTGGCCTCTGCCTTTTCATCCTTAACTTCAGCTTTCTGGTCCTTTTCTTTCTCTTCTTTTTTCTCTTTAGGTTCATCCTTCTTGTCCTTAGCTTCAGCCTTTTCATCTTTGGCTTTGTCTTTATCTTTGGCTTCAGCTTTATCCTTATCTTTGGCCTCAGATTTATCTTTATCTTTGACTTCACCTTTATCTTTATCTTTGGGCTCAGTTTTATCTTTGACTTCACTTTTATCTTTGTCTTTGACTTTGGCTTTATCTTTATCTTTGACTTCAGCTTTATCTTTATCTTTGACCTCAGCTTTATCTTTATCCTTGGCTTCAGCTTTATCTTTATCCTTGGCTTCAGCTTTATCTTTGACTTCAGCTTGATCATTATCTTTGACTTCAGCTTTATCCTTATCTTTGACTTCAGCTTTATCCTTAGCTTTGACTTCAGCTTTATCTTTATCTTTGACTTCAGCTTTCTCATCTTTAGCTTCAGCCTTCTTGTCCTTGTCTTTCTCTTCCTTTATGTCTTTGGCTTCAGCTTTTTTGTCCTTGTCTTTGTCCTTTTTGTCTTTCTCTTCCTTCTTGTCTTTGGTCTCCTTTTTGTCCTTGTCCTTCACTTCAGCCTTCTCATCCTTAGCTTCATCCTTCTTGCCCTTAGCTTTATCTTCCTTTTTACCTTCCTTTTTGTCTTTCAGATCTAGTGTGAGGTCTGCCGAAGCCTCATCCTTTTTGTACACCTTGTCCTTCTTTAGAGAGACAGTTGCATCACTCTCAACTTCAGACTTTGTTTCCTGGTGGTCTTTCTCTTCCTTTTTGTCTCTGGCTTCAGCTTTTTCATCTTTAGCCTTCTCATCTTTAACATCAGCTTTCTTGTCCCTGTCTTTTTCTTCCTTTTTGTCATTGTCTTCAGGTTTTATATCCTTGTCTTTAGCTTTATCCTTTTCATCCTTAGCTTTGGTCTTTCTGTCTTCTTCTTTTTCTTCCTTCTTCTCTTTAGCTTCAGCCTTTTTGTCTTTGGCTTCAGCTTTCTCATCCTTAGCTTTAGCCTTCTTGTCTTTCTCCTTTTCTTCCTTCTCGTCTTTGGCTTCAGCTTTCATATCCTTCTCTTTTTCTTCTTTCTTGTCTTGGGCCTCAGCCTTCTTGTCTTTTTCCTCTTCTTTTTTGGCTTTATCTTCCTTTTTATCCAAGTCTATTGAGAGATCAGCTGAAGCCTCATCTTTTGGATATGCCTTGTCTTTTTTCTTTAGTGAGACAGTTGCATCACTCTCAACTTCAGACTTTCTTTCCTGCAAGTCTTTCTCTTTCTGTTTTTCTTTCTCTTCTTGTTGATCCTTAGTTTCAGCTTTCTTATCTTCAGTCTTTTTATCTTTCACTTCAGTCTTTTTGTCTTTAACTTCATCCTTTTTGTCTTTCTCCTTCTCTTCCTTTTTCTTCGTACCTTCATCCTTCTTGTCTATGGCTTCAGCCTTTTCATCCTTAGCTTCAGCTTTCTTGTCCTTGTCTTTTTCTGCCTTTTTATCTTTAGCTTCAGCTTTCTCATCCTTCTCTCCCCCTTTTTTGGCTACATCTTTCTTTTCTCCCTCCTTCTTAACCTTCAAGTCTATTGTGAGTTCAGCTGAAGCCTCATCCTTGGCCTTTGCCTTGTCCTTCTTCAGAGACACAGTTGCATCACTTTCAACTTCTGTTTTAACTTCCTCTAAGTTTGCCTTCTTCTCACCTTCAGCGGCTTCAGATATTACCGCTTGTTGTTTCTGGGCAGCATCTGAAATCTGTTGCTGAGCTTTGCTGTCACTTCCCTTCCCTTCCACAGCAGCTTCTTCTTTGCCTAGTTTACCTTTCTGCTTTTCCACCTGTTCCATTTCCATAGCTTGTAACTTCTGTGCACTATCTGTTATTTCTGTGACATTGGCCGCCTCTTCTTTACCAAGCTTACCTTTTTGCTTTTTTGCCTGTTCCACTTCCAACGCTTGCAATTTTTGGGCAGAATCTTCTATTTCCTTGACATCAGCTGCCTCTTCTTTGCCTAATTTACCTTTCAGCTTTTCTGCTTGCTGCACTTCTGAAGCTTGCAACTGCTGGGCACCATCTTTCATTTCTGTGATATCTGCAGACAGTTCTTTGCCCAGCTTTCCTTTTTGTTTTTCTGCCTGTTGCACTTCTGCAGCTTCCAACTTCTGGGCAGTATCTATTTCTGTGACATCTGCAGCTTCTTTTTTGCCAAGCTTACCCTTCTGTTTTTCTGCCTGTTGCATTTCTGTTGCTTGCAACTTTTGTGAAGTATCTGTCATTTCAGCTACATCAGCAGCCTCTTCTTTACCCAATTTACCTTTCTGCTTCTCTGCCTGTTGCAATTCTGAAGACTGCAACTTCTGAGCAGTATCATTCATTTCAGTGACATCAGCAGCTTCTTCTTTGCCAAGCTTACCTTTCTGCTTCATTGCCTGTTCCACTTCTGCTGCCTGCAACTTCTGAGCTGAGTCTGTCATTTCTGTTACCTCTGATGCCTCTTCTTTGCCTAGCTTACCTTTCTGCTTCCGGGCCTGCTGCAATTCTGTAGCTTCCAACTTCTGAGAACCATCTGTCATTTTTGTGACATCCGCAGCCTCTTCTTTGCCCAATTTACCTTTCTGCTTTTCTGTCTGTTGCACTTCTGTAGCTTGCAACTTCTGGGAGGTATCTATTTCAGTGACATCTGCAGCCTCTTTCTTGCCCATCTTACCTTTTTGCTCTTCTGCCTGTTGCAATTCTGTCGCTTGTAACTTCTGAGAAGCATCAGTCACTTCTGTGACATCTGCAGCCTCTTCTTTGCCCAGTTTACCTTTTTGCTTCTGTGCCTGTTGCACTTCTGCAGCCTCCAGCTTCTGGGCTGAGTCTGTCATTTCTGTAACATCTGCTGCCTCTTCTTTGCCAGGCTTACCCTTCAGCATTTCTGCCTGTTGCACTTCTGCAGCCTGCAACTTCTGGGCTATATCTGTCACTTCTGTCACATCTGCAGCCTCCTCTTTGCCTAGCTTACCTTTCTGCTTCTGTGCTTGCTGTAATTCCGTAGCTTTCAGCTTTTGAGACATATCTGTCATTTCTGTGACATCTGCTGCCTCTTCTTTGCCAAGCTTACCCTTCTGCTTTTCTGACTGTTGCATTTCTGTAGCTTGCAACTTCTGAGCTGAGTCTGTCATTTCTGTAATGTCTGCAGCCTCTTCTTTGCCAAGCTTACCCTTCTGCTTTTCTGCCTGTTGCACTTCTGTAGCTTGCAACTTCTGGGCAGTATCTATTTCAGTGACATCTGCAGCCTCTTTCTTGCCTATCTTACCTTTTTGCTTTTCTGCCTGTTGCAATTCTGTTGCTTGTAACTTCTGTGAAGTATCAGTCACTTCTGTGACATCTGAAGTTTCTTCTTTGCCCAGCTTACCTTTCTGCTTCTGTGCTTGTTGTACTTCTGAAGCTTGGACCTTCTGGGCTGAGTCTGTCATTTCTGTGACATCTGTTGCCACTTCTTTGCCTAGCTCACCTTTCTGCTTCTGTGCCTGTTCCATTTCTGTAGCTTGTAACTTTTGGGAAGTATCTGTCATTTCCGCAACATCCGCAGCCTCTTTCTTACCCATCTTACCTTTTTGCTTTTCTGCTTGTTGTACTTCTGTAGCTTGCAACTTCTGGGCAGAGTCTGACAATTCTGTGACATCTGCTCCCTCTTGAATTTTGAGAGCTCCTTGCTGCTTATCTTTCAGTTCTATGGATAGATCAGCTGTTGCATCTGGCTCCCCAGAAGTCTGAGCCTTTTTCTGTAGTGAAAATGAAGCATCAACTGATTCAGAATCTTCACTCATACTAGTGAGATCACTTGAAGGCTCTTCACTTGTTTCCCTACCTTTCATTGCAGCCTCCTGCTTTGCTAGAAGTTCTTGTTTCCTTGCTAAAATATCTTCCTTCTTTGCAGCTAAAGCTTCCTTTGTCATTTCTCCTGCACCTTTTTCTTTACTAGAATCTTCTACCACACTAACATCTGCAACCTGTTTCTGAGACTCAACTACGCTTTCCTCTAAGAGGGTTTTCTGGTCCTTCACAGATTCTACTTCAATTCCTACTGCTAAGGGTTTGGCCTCTTTCTCTTTGGATGCACCATCTTTACCTACCTGATCAGGAACTGTCTCTGGACTAGCAGGAGGTTGAAAGTCATCACCTGTTTCTTCAGATTCACCTACTTCAGCCTTTGATGATTTTATTCCAACCATTGAAGCAATAGCTGATGTGACTTCAGAAACCTTAGATGTTATTGCTGACTTCATACCCTCAACGAGACTCTTCTTCTTCTTCTTCTTCTTGGGTTTACCCTCAGTTTCTTCTTCTTCCTGAGACAAAGCTTCTTCTGGAGCTTCAGATTCACCTACTTCTTCTTCTTCTTCTTCCTTCTTTTCCTTCTGTTTCTTCTTTACTGAAACTGTGGTACCAGCTAATTCAGATTCCTCATAAACCTCAGACTCAGCTTTAAGTTTAGGCTCTGCAGTTTCATCTTCTTCAGCCTTGCCTTCTTTCTGTTCTTTTTTCTTCTTCTTAAGTGACACTTTAGCATCAGCAAGTTCGGGTTCTTCATAAACTTCGGTTTTGGCCTCGAGTTTAGGCACTGTGGTTTCCTCTTCCTGACTGTCACCTTCCTGTATCGTCTTCTTTTTCTTCTTTGCTGAAACTGTGGTGCCAGCTAATTCTGATTCTTCATACACTTCAGATTGAATTTTCAGTCCTGGTTCACTTGGTTCTTCCTCATCAGGCTCATCCTCTGTCTGTTCACCTTTCTTTTTCTTCTTTACCTTGAAAGTACTATCTGCTAACACAGATTCCTCATACACCTCAGTTGTAGCTTTCAATTCTGGAGCACTTTCTTCTTCTTCTTCCTCTTCCTCGCCAGCATCTGCTTCTCCCTCTTTCCCTTCCTTTGACTCTCCATCTTTCTTAGCTTTCTTCTTCTTCTTTACTGAAAAGGTACTGTCAGCGATGACAGATTCCTCGTAAACCTCAGCTTTGACTTTTAGTCCTGACTCGCCCTCTTTTTGGTCAGCTCCTCCACTTTCCTTCTGTTTTTCATCTTCAATTTTGTTTTCAACTTCCTCAGGCTCACCTTTCTGTACTACTTTAACGGCTTTTGGTTTCTTTATTTTACATTCTTTAGTTTCCTCCAAAGCTTGCTCTTCTTCCCTTATTTCAGCTTGGCTATATTCTTGCTCTGCACTGTGCTTTCGCTTTTTCTGTGCCTTCTCATCTGACTTTTGTTCAGCTTCACCTGGAGTGACCTCAGAGCTTTTTTCCTTGTCTTTTGATTTATCAGTATCTTTTACCCCCTTAGGCTCTTCAGCTTCAAGTGACTCTGATGTCAGTGATTCTGTGCTAGGTGTTTTTGTGAGAAGGGCTTGTTCTTTTTTCTGTCGAAGAATCTCCATTTTAGCTTTCAGTTCTTCCTTTCTTGCCTGAATCTCCTCAGCAGTCATGGCACCTGAGGCTGCTAATTCTTCAGTCTTTTTTACTTCACCTTCTATCTGTTGTTCTTCAAGTTTTACTTTTTTAGCCATTTCATCTTCTTGAGCAGAAACCTCTCCATTTCCTGATACTAATTCTGCAGCAGAACGCTTCTCTCCTTTCACTTCAGATTTCTCTTTGCCCATTTCTGATATCACAGGTGGTTCTCCAACTGTAGCAGACTCAGCTGCACCCTCAACAATACCAGCAACAGCCCTCTCAGGATGAGCAGCTGGTCGCTGAGAAACAATTGCAGCTTCCGACTGCAAGTCAGCCTCTTGAACAACTATACACTCAGCCAAAGATCCACTTGGTTCTTCTGCAACAGTCAGCCTTTGTGTCATATCTTCCTTATTGAAGACATTAAGATTGGCATAATCTACATCAGCTTCTTGAACCAGAACAGCCTCTTGTGTGCTCTCGGTTAAGACCTGAGCTCTGTCACTCACTGCCTGCATATACTCTGTCATTTCTTGAATATCACCAGACAATCCTGTTTGTTCATAGTTTTGTATGGCTTCATGAACAACCTGATGTGCATATGCTTGAGTTTCTTGCTTGCTCATTTGTGATAGATCTCCAATTTGAGAAAGACCTTCCCTGATAGCTACCACTACTGCCTCTTGGTAGTTGGGGTCTAATTGTAGAGCCATCTGCTGTTCAGGTGACAGAGCCTCAAGAACCTGTGCAAACTCAAAGCCATATTGCTCTAACTGCTGCACAGGCTCTAACATGGATTGGAATTCACTGAATTCAGCCTCTGTTACTTCAGGTCTTAACTGTTCAGGCATTTCTTGGACAGCAGAGAGAACATCTGGTCCTTGTTGCTGGGCCACACCAATAACAGAAGCCTGACCAACCTGCGCCTTCTGGGATTTTGCTTCATCAATCTTTAGTGTCTTTGCATCAGCACCACTAACAACACCAGCTTCCTCAACCACGAGTGCTTCACATTGTTTGGCAGTTTGTACTTGTGGTTGTTGCGAACTCACTCCAGGTTGAAGAGGACCTACTTCCTCCATTATCTGGTCACCTGAAACTGCCTGCTTTGCTTGTTCTGGTTTCAGTTGCTTCTGGAGGTCCTTCTTTTCCGCTTTCAGCACTTCAGGAGCCTGAAGAGCAGCTGCTTCTCCACTGTCTTCTTCCTTCTTGACAGAGGACTTTCTTGCTTTCTTAGCAGGTCTCTCTTCAGGGGCCATAGATGAAGTTTCCTCCATAGTCTCTTGAGCACTAACCATGACAGCTTCTTGTGTTACAAAGCTAGGATAGCGCTCTGCAGTTCTGTCGATATTGGCCATATCTGATAAAGTTTCTCCTTCAACAATCATCTGTTGCTCTTCACCCATTATTGCTTCCTGAGCTTGTCTTTTCTTTGCACCTTGTTCTACTAACTGAGCTGTATTCTTATCTACTATCTGCTGACCTTCTGCAGCTGCAGCTTGAAGTTTCTCATTTGGACGTGTCTTTGTTGCTTTACCTTTATCCTGTTGCTGTTCTTCAGTACGAGGAGGTTCCACTTTTGTAAGCTCTTGTTTCTGTTCACTCTGTTCCTGTAATAAACTTATGCCTTTCTCACTGAGAGATTTAAGATCATGCTTGAGAACTTCCCTCTGACTGACATGAGCAATGCCTTTCTCCTCTGCTGCCACAGTGTGTGCAGATATATGCTCTTCCTCCCAATCTGAGATGTCTGAAATGTCTGCTATATCTGAACGCAATGCTTCTTTCTCCTCAACCACAACAGCTTCAAGCGGAGACAGTTCTTCTACATCAGCCTCAGTGCGGGCATCATCAAATGGAATATCTGCCATGCTCATGTATTCATCAAAAGCATCATTCTCCACATCAATAACCATAGCTTCCATAAGGAGAGGACCTTTACGAGATGTTTCTCGAGTGAAGCGAAGAGGAGGAAGCTCTGCCTGAGTACTTTCATGTGCTGTAATAAATGTTCATTTATTAACCAAATCCTACACCAGTATCTTATACATACAATGAAATTAAAAACTGTACACAAGATAAGCTAAGTAAAGCACAACAATACAAAAATCAAGCCTACACTATTCTTAAGGTAATACTCAAATCTCTTCAGTACAATGATGCCTTTTTAATTTACTCTTGCCAAAAGAGATGATTTTAATCAAGTTGGAAGGACTCCAGAGACTGAAGGAGTCTGAAATCATTACTATTTAACTCTAAGTCCAAGAGTCCATCCAGAGTTGACTAAAATATTCTATTTGTGTAACAAGAAAAAATATAAGAATCATCATCACACTATAAATGCTCTTAGGTAATAAATAACCCATACCTGACAGGTGATCAGATATCTCATCTGCATAAATCTCGGCAATCTGTTTGGCCTCAGCTTCCGAGATATCTGGGGTTTCGTAGAGGGAGAGAGACACCTCCTTGCCATCGATACTAACTGAGACATCAGCTTTTTCATCATCCAATCCTGATGCCTCTGACACTGCTGACTCATACATTGAGATTTGTGACGACCTCTCCTCATTGATGGTGGAGAGGGATGGATTCCTTATGACACCACCACGAGCATCGGCCAAACCAGGAGGTAGGACAGGTTTGTCTTTTTCCTTCTCTAGCATTTTATCTGGAATAATATCTTTGGTTGTACTGTATTTTCTCATCCTCTTTGTCACAAACATTAAGTATCACCCTCTTCCTAGTCCTCCTCTTCATTGTTAATCATCATCATCATCATCAACTGTTAATCATCATCGTCATGGTCAATTGTTAATCATCATTGTCATGGTCAACTGTTAATCATCATCGCCACTGTCACTGTCATCATCATCATCATTCGATTTCATCATCACCCAATTTCCCTTTATTTAAATGGAGTGGGCAGGATTTAAAAAAATAAAGTTACAGTATACAACTGCACAGGTATGTAATCAACAGACCTAAGTGTAGCCAATTAAGCAGGTTTTCTTTTTGCTTTTCTGGTACAGTATTTTACTTAGAAAAAGTGTATGCAGTAAAAGTCCATTAATCCAAACAATGATAATCCAAAAATCCCAATAATCCGAATTTTTGAAGAAGGCTGACAAAAACTCCAAAAGTAAAAAAAATCAAAATTAAAAAATTCAAACTGGGTGCCAAATGTGCCGAAGTGCCGGGCGGTGTGGTCATGGATCAGGTAATGCATGGATTGGCAACTCCTTGTAAACAACCAACAACTTTTGGATCTGTATTGTAGGTTTAAGGAATTTTCCACAGTAATACAGTACATACTGTATTATGTTTTTGTGCTTTTACAATACATGCATATTATTACTAACCCCGGACTTACTCTCTCTAATTAGATTTTCCTGCCTACAACTTCAGTTTTCAACACTATGCATGACTGGTGAGATAAACAACCCATAACATCTCTTAATTCACCAATTACAGTTCATGTCTTCAGTAATACATTATTAAGTAAAAAATTTGTGTAATACATAAAGTAATGTTAATATGTGCCATATTGTATCATAAAATGAATGAAAGTGATCCATTCAGTAAAATTTCAGCTTAAACAAGAAATTAAGTGTCTTTGGGGTCCCACCCAAAAATCCGAAAAATCTGATAATCTGAATGATTCTCGGTCCACTGCCGTTCGGATGAATGGGCTTTTACTGTATTTGGTTTCACATGTTTATATACATACATTTACTCTTCAGTCCTGATTTTGACTGGAAGAATATATACTTCTGAATTATCATTACAGCAAGAGCAATATAAAGTGTGCCCATGTTCACCAAATGTATGAGAGTGTTTATTTCCTAAATGTACCTAAAAGATGAAAATTTTACTTTAAAATACTTCCTGAAGGATCACACTTCACACTGATATCTTTAATACCTGTGATTTTTACACCTCGAAATAATGGGAAGCCCTTACTTACCAAGTCTGGGATTTGTGGCAAAATGGATAAAAACAATGTTAGGTACCAAACATGGTAGCTATTCAAATAGCTTTTCTAAACAATAAACACATTATGATGCATAGCTATACCTGGAATTTTTTTCATGAAACAATTATCAGTCCTCCTCCAATCTAGATAAAGCATACACACTGAGGAAAGCTATGAAATACTGTATAGTTCACAAAGAACTGGGTACCACCCCTAACAAGAAGAAAATAAAGAACACAAACAACAGCCAGTACAAAATTCACCTTCAAATCCGAGGAGGGCTGCAGAGGAGGATGCAGACCCCATAATGTTGTATGCCTCACAAGTGTAGGTACCCAAACAGCAGGTGCCATCCTCTCCGCTGATGATTCTGTGGATGTCACCTGGCTGCAACTCCACCCCATCTTTGTACCACTTCAACACTGGCTGGGGCACACCAATAACCTGCCAAGCCACACATAAATAGTAACACCAATTAGAAATTACTCATCACAAAACATTTACACCTTTCTATGACAGGGGTTTTCCTCATTTGAATTAAGTTATCTGGAAGAAGTCAAAATAATATAGCAAGGGGTGAACCTACCTCTAAAGGCTCTATACACAGATGTATGAACAATGGAACCACAACGACTCAGTAGTTATGAAAAATATCTCATAAGCTGAGCACGAAAATGTTCAGACACAGTCAATTCATACTGATGACACAATAAGATTCTGAAATACACAGAACCAACAGAACACTTAGACTTTAAACAAACAGCTCCCCAATATCATTAAGTAATATCAAATAAAGCTGGATGCAACTAAAATTACTGACCTTGCACTCGAGATTGACAGTGCCCTCCTGTGACAGGACAGCACGCAGTGGCTCGAGGAACACCGGCTTCTTGTAGTGTCTTGGGATGACCAACTTTATGGAGGCTGCTGTGACGCTGTGGCCAAAATCATTGTTGGCCACACACTTCCACTCACCCTGAAGTTTTGGAAGAAATTTAATGGGATGGTCTACTGGTCTACAGTATTCTTGTGCACTAAGCAGCCTCCCTGGCATCTCTTTCTAAACTATTTATTTTGGATATTACAGTACACCTTACTCTTTTCAATCTGGTGACACATTCTGTGGATCTATTATTGCTACCTCTTGACTGATGCTGGAGAGGGATGCCTTCAAGTGGTGGCACCAATATAACCAATGAATAGTTTTATAAACCTTCCTTATCTCCCTCCCTATACCCCAAGAGAAAAGTGGTGGCCTGCAAGAGAAGGGCAATTTCAGCCTGCAGTCCACCACACTCATGTCCAGAAGAACCTGGGATCACAACAACGACAATTCCAAGACAATTTTATTTAGCTTCAGGGAGACCTCTTGTACTGATGGGGTTAATGAATACTTTATCAAATCTCTCCTAGGCAAATTAGTCATCTGGTACTGTAACAACAGAAAATTAAATACATCATGGACCGTAGAATTAATATCCTCCTCTGCTCTATGTTATCTATCTCTGGGTAATAAAGACAAAGCCTGTACAAATAACATAAAAGAGAATATCAGCATGCCAAATGCAGAAATATAATGGGTGTTATGCAGCCTTCTGAGCCTTTACAGTCCATGGTCATATGGTATAATATAATGCACTTAATTATAAATATGACCAGACACACTGCCAACCAAATCAGATTGAAAAAAAAAAATGAGATCAAATAAACATCCTACCTAATTTAAAAAAATATATTCCTACCTGGTCCACCATTTCGAGTCCGGTCACGTCGAGATGGAAAATGCCAGGTTCCTGGTGGGTCAGCTTGTATTTGGGGGAGTCTAGGATAACCTCATCCTCATGGTACCAAGTCACATTAGGGGGTGGGTTCACTGTCACTGTGGAGTGGAGAGGAAGAAAGGGTTACACATGAAATTTAATACAAATCATCATCATCATCATCCAAACTGTAGTCTCAATGTTTTACATAAGGGAAAGCATGCTTGGGTAAGGAGTTGAACAGAGAGACACTACTGTGCGATGCATAAAAAAATATAAAAAAGCACATATAAAAATGTAGTTCATGAGAAGCTACTGTACAATATTTTCAAAACATTTGTTCAATGGTCTAAAATATACCACAAGGAATGAATCATAATACATTTTTAACTGACTCAGCCAATAAGAATGCTAAATTGTGATTCCATTAAATATGATGATCAACTAGGAATGAGTTCTTGGTTAACAGTCATAGTAACTCTCAAATTTAACTACAACTGATCATCAACTGAGTTGAAAGAGGTTAGGAATCACTGCATTTTAAGAACACATACACTAGAGTGACTAACCCTGCACTGTTAGTCTGATGGGGTCACCAATCTTCACATCACGACTCCTCAATCCCTGGATGAACCTGCACGTGACATACAAGGAGATTATGGTATGCACATTTCCCTCACCCCCTACATGATGCAGCATCAGATAACAGACAGAGAAATGCACAGGCATAGAGACAAAAAGGCAGGCAAATAATCCTGTCAATCTTTAACTTTTCATTCATTTCACAAGGCTAAACTAAAACAGAGTATTTCATTCAAATCTTCCACAACATGCTTCAAAACTCTTTTATTTGTCATAATGCACTTTCTCAATTATATACCTCTAAACACTCTACAGTATAATAGAAAGTATAAGCAGAACAGTTCCTAACATAAAAATAAATTAAAATGCACGAAATTAGAAAGAACATGTATATATGATCTAAAACTTATAGAATACTGTACTACAAAAATAAATGGACTATCACACTCTAAACTGACCTAGGAGGAATGTTAGTAGCAAGTAGTTGTTCCTTCTCTTCTTCGTTGAGATGAGCCTTGATATCCTCAAGAGTAAGCTCTGCTGATGAATCAGCCTCTCCCATGCAGTTCTTTGCAATGCATGAGTATTTGCCTGTAAGGACAAAGTGATAATTTATCATCATCATCATCATCATCATCATCATCATCATCATCATCATCATCATCATCATCATCATCATCA
>JAGKTI010003074.1:0-16567 GCA_018397915.1 Birgus latro | reverse complement strand
GGAATGTATAGCTTCATGTTGTCAGTCTTCACCCTTGAGATCACCTTATTGAGTCTAAGCAAATAGGCTATGGTAGATCGGTTCCTAGTCACACTCAACTCACACACATCACAGGCAATATCTGGCCGAGTGTGTGTGGCAATCCAGTTGAGTTGCCCAATTAATGCTCCGTTTTCTCAGACTCGGGCAGCTGTCCTGATTTTACTGCTGCACGATGTCTACTCAGCGTGACTGGTTTCAAAGATGAAGCATACTGGAATTGGTCGTGTGTTATGCTGCCATCGATGTTGGAGATGACATTGAGATCAACGTATTTGAAAGCTTTTGATTCTGAACTGCCGATGAGGAATATTTGACTCAATCGGTTTATCACTTGCTGCTCGAACTCATGTGTACCAGCCCAAAGGAAGTCGTCGACATAAATGCATACAATGCCTTCGACTTTGCCACTATTGCTCCAAGAGAACAGCGCTGAATCCAGTGATGACACTTTAGCTCCGAGACTCAACAACTGATCTTTTGCGTGCAGATACCAATGCCTAGAAGCATCACAAAGGCCGTAAACAGTTTTCTTTAGTCTCCATAACTTACCATTTGCATATTCAGGAGAAGGACGTAAATGAACAACTCTCTCAATGTCGTTACCTTGCAAGTAGGCAGCTTTCAAGTCCATAGTGCGGCAATCCCACTGGTTTGTGGAGGGCAAAGAAAGTGCCAAACGCACTGCTTCTTTTGAACAAGTAGGCGAGTCTTTTCGAAGATCCACTGTGTCTTCCTCAAATCCTCTGGCGACTAAGCGGGCTTTAACAATAGGCTTTTCATTTTTCAGTTTTTCCATCACAACCCATCGAACCATTATGGCACCTTGCCCAACATCATCTACTTCCTCATTCACATCATTATTCTGCCAATTTGTAATTTCATTTTCCTTAGCGCATAATACGGCCTCAGAGTAGAAAAGAACAAGCATTTCTGCGTCATCATCAACCACTTCTCATTCACTAAAATCCTTCTCCAAATCTATCCAATCAATGCTGCCGTCAGAGTACCCCTTCAAATTGTAGCAGTGTTTGTACTTTCCAGCGGCTTTACCTGCCCGACTCACAATCCTTCCAGACACCAACTCTCCACTTTCTCAATGTATTCCCTTTATACGTTGACCAACAGAAACTTTGGGAGACTGATTAACCAGAATAGAAACTGTGGGGGGCTCATCAATCGGAACCACACCGTCTTCCAACTCATCATCTGGTGGATAGTCATTCAACACTTGCGAAGAATCGTCGTTAGGCTTCTCCTGGACAACATTGTTCTTTTCATCACTGCTGACACCACCTTCAACTGTAGTATCTTGCTCTGGTGCAAGCGCTAGACGACACACGTGCACTCGCACATAGACACCGCCGTGTCTCACCAGAATTTGTTTCCCATCTCTGCCTATTACAATTCTGGGACCGTGCCACTCGTGACTGTCATTTCTTTTGTAGAAGACTTCATCTCCATTTCGGATGTCGTTTAAGTCACTCGAACGTACGTTGTGCTGCAAAGCCCTAGCCAAACGTTCATCTGATTCAGTCTTTATAAACTCTTGTGTTGCTAAATGAAGAGAGTTCAAGTTGTCTCTCACAATTTTCAATGGCAAGGCTGGAGGATCATTTGCATACACATTAGGCAGGCCAGGGTTTTGACCAAAAACAAGTTGGTTAGGAGAAAAGCCTGCATAGTTGGTGAGAGCACTTCTTGCCGGTACTCCCCATGCCATGGCCACATCCAATTCACACTGGCTATCAGCCATTATCTTCCTAACAATGTCACCAATGACTGCATTTTAACGCTCACAGACTCCGTTGCTCCATGGACTCTCTGCAGACGTTGTCATGATCTTGATATTGAAGGCCTCTCCCAGTGCTCGCATTTCTGCATTGTTAAATTCACAACCATTGTCTGTAAGAATTTTTCCAGGTGTGCCAAACACAACAATCCAGCTCCAAAATATTCCTTTGATAATGGTGGGAGCACACTTGTCCACGATTACTATCGCATTACAATACCTGATCACCAAATCAACAAGGGCTAAGAAATAATGCCTTCCCCAAGCTTTCAAACCCATGGCTATGGCTTCGTTAAACTTAGACGCCATGGGCAAACTGACAACGGGTCAGGGCTTGGCTTTCTTGAATCTGCAACAGACTGTACAAGCATCAGATACAGCCTTGATAGCCCACTCCAGTTCTGAACTTTTAATCCCTGCATCTGTGATCAGTTTAATTAGTTTCGCCAATGTTGGGTGTCCAAACTGCCTGTGAAGCTTCAAAGTGGTTTTTTCTACATCACCCCCAAGAGACGCCAGCGTGATTGTTTTAAAAAATTCACGATCTAGTCATAAATAAATTGGAACCAAGTAATGGCCTGAAGATGAGGACTTCAAATTAATGATAGTTCCACAAATTNATTGTGACCTGGTCACTTCCAAAGTTAATCAACAATTTTGCTTTTTTCATGGAAAGTTTACTCAGTGGCAAGGGAATATTGCAGTTCACAACATCAGTCACGATGGTTGCACGCATACTTCCAATGTAGCAGGCCAGAGTAACACATTTGATGGAAGAAACAGTGACACCATCAGCAAAAGTAAACATTGAGGATGACGCTTCTTCTCTTATAGCTTCATGTTCGTAATCAGTGAGCTCGCTTAGATAGCAACTGATCCATTCAACTCCACATACAGTTGTAGAACACCCTGTGTCTAGAACAGCACATCCCTTAGATTCTTCTACTACAGTCTGTAACTTACCTCTACTAGCGGCATCATCCGCATAGCCCATAAATAATGACAGATGCACTGTTTCAGAATTTTCTTCTCGACTGCCGTCGTTTTTGTATACATCCGGACAGTCACGTGCCCAATGAAATCTAGAATCACGTACTAAACACCTCGATACCTTTCCGTCAGACCCAAGTGAGTTTTGCCTCCTGCCGGTGGATGAGCGTTGGGGAATTCTAGCAGATTCGGTTGAATATCGGCCACCACCACGACTTCGATCACGTACTGCACCAAACCGCAACATTCTCCGTCCTCGTCGAGTACCTGTAACATAAAACGTTTCCTCACCCCCAACTCTGTCACTCCAAAATACTGGTTCGCCCTTCACCTCCCTGGCAGACACCGATGCATCATTCTGCCCGCCAATTTCACCAACAAAAATACGATTCAGGGCAGATTTCATGTTTTCGTATGTCACCTCAGTTATCGCGGACATCACTAGTTGTTGCTCACTGTCTGAAAGTTTGCATGCAGCTAAGAGCATAAAAGCCATCACAGAATTTGGCAGTGCCATGTCCTGCTTTGTAAATTTGAAATAAACATGCTCAAATTCATATCACCGGCTCCTCTGAAGTTGTGCAATTCATGAATAGCTGCAAACTGCCGACATCCTTTGTCCACGAGAAATAAACCGTCTAGTTTTTTCAGCAAGGTCTGAACACCATTCTCTTGTTTCAATCAGCCGCATCAATTTCCGAAGACGCCACCCTCGCTCTTCCAGACAATGACAGGTGAATAGCTAAGGCTTGCTTCTTTTTTGGTAAGTCCGTCAGTTTGCACCAGATGTCGATGTCCTTCTTCCAACTCTCATAAGCAGAATCATTTTCAAGTTTTGGGGGCCACTTAGTTGAACAAGACGCCATTATGTCAGAACTATGCTCTGCTACCAGTAGAAGAAGGCAAACTACACTCACCGGCCTCACACCGTGAACTGCCCAGGCCCCCAGCTGCACACCGCAGGACCCTTCCGGTGACTGTCATCGCTCGTGACGTAACAGGTGTGTGCACGCACACACACACTAAGAACAATATGCACTAACATCTGCTATGTCACACGGCACACTGAGGTCATGAGCCACGTCGCTTCCTCACGCGCTCTACAAGGGTAGGTTGCGTTCTATGGCGCGACAACGGATTCGGTTCACTTTGCTGTCCTGATTTCGCGTTTCCAACATCAACTTGTGCACTACTGATTATTTAATTTTTTCACTCCCCTTGTTGCGCTCTAGGCATTTTGCATCATATAAACTTGCGTATCAAGTGAATGGACTGTAGTTTATTTTATAGCTGTCTTCAGGAAGTGGGGTAGGGAGAGATCAAGGATGAGATGGAGGGATAGGATGGAGAGAAATATGAGAAAAGGGTGTGTGAGTTGAGAGGGTGGGCAGCCAAAAGGCAGAAGACATGGTGACAAGGAGGTGATTTACTGTATTTGTGACCACCCCTTATGGGTTTAAGGTGTCTGACGATAACAAGGCAGACAGAATGATGGGAACAAACTCTCCAGAAGATGGCAATGGCATGAGCTTCTACAGATTTCCTTTATTTTCCTTAGGTACCACTTACCCACAAGTGAGTATATAAGGGTTTGGAAAATTAAGTTCCCACTAATTATATGGAACTCCCACATACCTTGACGGTGGCCTCAGTGATGACTCCCTTGACACCACTCTGACACGAGATGAAGATACAGAACGCCCCATGCAGTTAATAGCCTCACAGGTGTATGTTCCCAGGGAGGTTGGGTCATTGGCACTGGCTGTGAGGGCAAACACATCTCCTGCAGGGGACAAAAAGAGGTGTCTCATTCCACAGCAGAAAAGGGATCAATGGGAGAGTTTCTACCACTACCCTATGATGATGCATTTTTATTTTACTCTTTCTATTTTCAGATGATCTTTGGATTCGATGGGTTTTTACAGCCCTTCATCATGATAGTGTTTCCAAAATTGAACAGAACTGTCTGGAAGAAGTAATAATTTAAAACATTTTACGTCACTGTTCTGAAATGATGAAACACTTGACTGCTATGGTATCTTACAGGTGAATTTAAATAACAATTTCAGCCAGAATGTAATGCCTAAGTTCACTTCCAACTGTGAATGAGTTAACCATAATCTTTTTTTTTAATCCTCTGGCTGTAAATACAGGTATTTCCTTCAACTGAATCACAACTTCTCTGATCTGCCTGTAGGAAATAGTATGTACAGTACAGTCATACCACCAAAACAATGTATTAAATGACTCATGCAACTATACTCATGTATCTCAATGTCTTTCTCATTTATAGTAGGACTCTGATCATATAAGTTTATTTATTTTCCAATGTCCTTATGTGCTTACCAGCTTTAATCTCCTCGCCATCTTTGTACCATTTGAGAACGGGAGTTGGAACACCCACCACCTTACACTCGAGACTGACGGTGCCCTCTGCTGTCAGAATAGCCTCAAGTTCCTCCAAGAATACTGGAGACCTGTAACCTTTGGGAACTGTGGGATGAAAAAATTATACAGAGTAAGAATATGGCCAGTTATGCTAAAAGCAAAGTATTGTATCATAACTGTAATTAGTCATCCTTCACATTTTATAGGTGTTAGGGACTAGACACATCCACACATATAGTAAAACTCTGTGAATAATGTAACCCATCTTAAATGGCCTCCACAACCAAAATTTAACCATGTGACTGCCTCCTTTGCAGTGACCCAAAACATCACCAGACATTAGAATCTACAAAATCTTTTTTTTTTTTTCTAAATGGCAATAAGCTTTGCTAAATCATCTCAAAACATACCTTAACCTGTAACCCGCAAATGATGACCCCAGCTTCACCAAGGTGGACTACAACTGGCTACTGAGGCTGTACCTCTCACCATCTCCCAGCAACCAACAGTTTCCCCTCACCCTCCACCCCCTCCATCCTCCTCCACTCTTTCCCCTACCCCACTCCCCACCTTACCACAAGGCCTCCAGAGCCCCCAGGAATATGGCCATATTAATATAAAGCAAAAAATGACTCTCTTTCTGTACTCACCAATGACCCTTAGAGAGGCACTGCTGGAGGCCTGGCCTGATGGACTCTCAGCCACACACTTCCATGGTCCCTCATCATCCACACTCAGCTGCGAGATGTCAATACAGTAGAAGTTCCCCTCGTGCAAAATCTTGTACCGGGAGTCCTGAGACACCTCCAGGTTCTTGTGATACCAGTACACCTGGAATACAGTGCTTTTTACAAACCTGTTCCTCATATTTTAGGAAGTAACTACTGCACCTATTAAAAGTGAATATAACATACTAACATTCTGCCTCACCAATGTTGTTTCCATACTTGTCTAAAAGTGCAAATTTTCAAAGTATGGTAATAGAGAACATTAGCTATATCACGGCCAACCTCAATATGGTGACTCCTTATGGGGAAGCACTGGTATGGCATCATCTGATTAACATGACTGATTTGGCTGACCATGCAACAAATATAGAACTGAAGGAAAAATGCTATTGTCAGCAAAAAATGTTCACCTTCTGTCTGGGTGTCACTTTATATTAATACTGTAGTTAATATTCATTTATGCATGGGCTACCCAAGATATCGTAAAATCATGAAGTACTGTATACATCTCGTCACCCATCATTCAAGCCTTTAAAATTATCAGTTCCTTTTCTTTCTACACATAAATACACACACACACACACACACATACGTGCCATGCCTCACCTGGACATCGTGTGCTTGTCGGAGCTCCACCAGAAACCTAACCCTGGTGCCCACCTTGGCAGCCAAGTCATTTAGCGATCTCACAAACATTGGCGCTTCCACTTTTGCTGGGGCTCCTGCACTTCCCACCTGGAGTGCCACCGCTGCTCTTGCCTAAAACACAAGCAATAGGAGGTATTTTCTAAGACGAATAAAGTAAGACAAAATGAGAACATAAAATAAGACAAAGTAAGATTACAGTAAAACTGACATTCCCGGGCTGAAGGAGCTAAGTCCACAAGATTAAGTATAATCATCCTTACATCTATCACCGTCTGTGGCACTTTGGAGCTGCAGACTGGGAGGTGCTCAGGCAGTACTTCTTTGATTTTCCTTGGAATGATTATTGCTTCCATGACCGGGAGCCATCTGAGTGTGCCTTGCGCATTATGGAGGTTATTCTCTCCGGCATGGAAGCATACATTCCTTTCTTGTATCCTCTGACTAATCCAAGAAAGCCTTGGTTTAATCGCATGCTGTCCACAAAAACGAGAGGGCCTATAAAAGGTACCGGAGCCAACCCACCTCTGAATCATATCTTTTTTATATTTCTGCCCGGAATCGTGCAAAGTCTGTTCTTCGCTCTGCTAAAAATAATTTCATCCGTGCTAAATGTTCTCAGCTCTCCAATTCGAATTCTTCTCGCTCCTTCTGGCACCTTGCCAAAAACCTTTCTAACAACTTTACCTCATCATCCTTCCCTCCTCTTTTATACTCTGATGGCTCTGTAGCTATTTCTTCTACTGATAAAGCAGATTTCTTCACTCAGACTTTCTTTTCCAATTCCACCTTAGACGATTCCGGTGCTGTTTCTCCATCACTTACCCCCTCTGACTTCCTCATGACTGACATTAAAATTTCTTCAGCTGATGTATTTTCTGCCATCACTGGCCTCAATACTAACAAGGCATATGGGCCTGATGGAGTCACACCTGTTGTCCTCAAAAACTGTGCTTCTGTGCTTACATCCTGCCTAGGTAAACTCTTTCGCCTTTGTCTATCAACTTGTACCTTTCCTTCTTGCTGGAAGTTTCCTCTCATTCAGCCAGTCCTAAAGAAGGGTGACCATTCCCAACCCTCTAACTATCATCCAATTGCTTTAACATCCTGTGTCTCAAAAGTTTTTGAGTCAATTCTTAACAGAAAAACCTTAAAGCATCTTTCCTGTCACAACCTTCTTTCTGATTGTCAGTATGGGTTCCGTCAGGGATGCTCCACTGGCAATCTTCTCACCTACCTTTCAGACTCCTGGTCATCCTCCTTTCAGGACTTTGGCGAAAGCTTTGCAATTGCACCTGACATTTCAAAGGCTTTCAATTGAGTCTGGCATAAATCTTTAGTTTCCAAACTGCCCTCCTACGGTTTCTATCCTTCTATCTGTGCCTTCATCTCTAGCTTCCTTTCTGGTCGTTCTATAGCCACTGTTGTAGACGGACATCGTTCTTCTCCTAGATCTATTAACAGTGGTGTTCCTCAAGGCTCTGTCCTATCACCAACTCTCTTCCTATTATTCATCAATGACCTTCTAAGCTGTACATCTAACCCTATCCACTCATATGCCGATGATTCCACCCTTCACCTTTCCATTCGGTTTCCGCAACGTCCATCTCAGCAGTTACTTCAACAAACAAGGGATGAGGCTATGGCACACCTAATGTCTAACTTGGCTCGTATCTCTGATTGGGGTAAAAATAATCTTGATATTTTTAATGCATCAAAGACTCAGTTCTTACACTTATTAACCCGACAAAATCTTCCTCAGGATTACCCACTAATGTTTAATAATGTCCAGCTCAGTCCTGCATCATCCTTGAACATGCTTGGGGTTTCATTCTCTCAGGATTAATCTTGGAAAGAACATATTACATCTCTTGTGAAATCTGCTTCCAAGAGACTGGGTGTGCTAAGCCGACTCCGAAGTTTCTTTACCCCTGCACAGTTGTTGACCTTGTACACGGGTTTTATTCGTCCCTGTATGGAGTACAACTCTCATGTGTGGGAAGGCTCCCCACATGCAGCTCTTCTCAATAGGGTGGTGTCTAAGGCTTTTCGTCTCACTAACTCCCCTCCTCTTACTGATTCCCTTCAACCTTTGTCTCTTCGCCACACTGTTGCATCTTTATCTCTCTTCTATCGCTACTTCAACGGTCACTGTTCCTCTGAACTGTCTGCTTGCATCCCTCCGCCTCTACAACGGGCACGTAGTACCCGTCTAGCAACAAACTCTCATCCCTTATCTGTCCAACTCTCTAATGCAAGAGTTAACCGTTACTCCCAGCCCTTCATTTATGCAACTGGTCAACTCTGGAACTGTCTTCCTCTGTCCGTATTCCCTACTTCCTATGATCTCCAGTCTTTCAAACACAATGTTTCCAGGCATCTCAAAATGAATGGATCTTGAATTTGGCTCTCTTTTGTATTTTTTTGTTTTTTCTTGGAAGGAACAGTATGCAGGCCCATTGCCGTTGGTTCCTTCTTCCTTGGGGGGGGGGAAATCATCTAAACTGTCTTAATCCTTGCTGAGTCTAGGGCTAAAAGTAGACTGTCCATTATCTATAAGTTTACTTTTAGCAGTACAACTGTCTGCAACTAACAAGATGTCTGTAAAGTTATGTCTTACCATATCAGGCTCCCTTAATAGGTTACCATTACTGTACCTTTATGTACAACACAAACTACCTACACTACCTATGAGAGAAATATATATCGCCACCTTTGTCCCTCCGTTTATCCAATGGATTTGGAAAAAACTATCCAGGAAGATCACAACTAAATTTGTGGGAAAAATTCCTTCTGGCCTGTGGATGAATGGATTATATCAAGATGAAAGTGTGTTACTTTGGAAGAGCATATTCATGCTTTCAATAAACAACTATGAAGCATGCTACAAGGCAACATGAGAAATATGGAGATTGGGTTTCAAACAGTTTTCCTTCCCCTTCATTTTACTGACAGAACCAAATATAAACTGCAAACTTTATATAAAATACAGTATCCAGTGTAACAGATGCGTGCCCTCTACTTGGTAATTTTATAGTTTGTGGGTAAATTAATTTTCATTTCTGAAGTCAAACACTAATCAGCAATCTTATTACATCACAGTTTACATATACCTTAACAGCTGAGCTCATCAGGTATACCATTTTCTCCAATACCAGCCTTGTTTCCAAGCCTTAGATGCTTCAAACTTACTTTGTTCACTTTATCTAGGCATAAAAATGGAATGTCCCCATTTGAATGTTAGGCTATAACAACTATTAACACTAAAAAAGATACTAAAGAAATCTCTTTATGACCCGGATGCCCAAGTCCTAGACACCTCAAGTCCCAGACATTTTGAGCTCGGATCCTTGGGGGGGGAAAAAAAGAAAAAAAAAAAGATATGTGTTCATCTCTACTTTAAATTTGCTGCACGGTGACGAATAGCTGTGTTTTGGTGCACAGATCCTCTGACGTCCAATGGATCGCCTCTGCATTCTCCCCATTTCCCGCCTACCTACTGTCGTGACTGCACGCTCATCGCCATGGCTGCCCACGTGCTCGTTTTTGTGAATGAACAGTGTTTAAACTGTAATACCTCGCCACTAGACCACATGGGAATTTACAGTGTTGTGCAGTGTTACGAAATTAGAATTCAGAGTGCAAAGGATTAAGTGCACAGTGCAACATTGGCGTGTTGCAACTGGCGTGGCGCAAGTAAGAAACGAAGGTGCAGTGTTAATAATTCACAGTGCAAAGGATTAAGTGCAGCACAACAATGGATTACTGTATGTGCTTCAAGTGCACCTTCACCACTGTCTGAGCCATAGAGGAGGTGGATTAATCTTCATGACGGCCATGGACGTGTTGTAAGTACCCTGTACACTGCTAAATATTTTCCATACACACTTCTAATTTTTCATTCTCTGGTTCTTTTTCATTCATTTTATGGTTTCTGTTCCTTATTTATGTAAACAATGTCCAGCTGGGAGTTATTTAGGTGCCTTTCAAAGTTAGGTTGGGTTGGGGTCTATGAGTACCTGTCCAGGGGCAGTTTTTCCAAGTTCCGGACAAACCCAAGTTCCGGACGGCACTTTGGCTCTATTACGTCGGATCTTGAAGGGATTGCAGTACTCATGAAAAATTGTTATGGCAAGGATACAAGGCTGTAGCACAGTCTTTTCTCCACTAAGCTATGGAAAATAAGCCATAAAAGGATGAAAAATCTCCATCTTGTTACTAAAAATGAAATATAGACCAGTGAGCCGACCTGGGTGCCATCGTGCTTGGTGACTACAGCAGTGTAAGTGCCAGTGTCGTGAGCAGTGGCCCTGTGGATGATAAGCTGGGCCGACTCAGTTCTCTGGGTGGTCGTATAGTGCTCCCCGGGTACCAGTTCACGCCCACCCTTTTGCCTGGAAGAAAAAAGTAAACAAATAAATATATAAATAAAATTATCGTGATTTTTAAAACTTCAAATTACTCCACTCACCCTTCTCTGTCTATCTGTCTATCATTCTGTCTACAGTTTGATGCTTTAATTTTAGTACAAGATGCCTCAAACGAATTGCCTTGATACTGCCCTGCCTCCCACCATCAGGGGGTCCTCTTTCCATCCCATACCACTTTCCTTCACATACTTCACTCTGTCCTTTCCACCCCATCCTCAGTCTCCCCTTCCCCTCCATAACTCTTCTTCACTCACTCTCCTAGTTAATCTCCTACAGTACATTTGCTTCACATGACCAAACCATCTGAACAGTCTTTTCCTAGGCAGATATATTTTATCATACTCTCAAAGTGATTACATTTTTTGGTTTGGTCTTAGATTTATGGGACTGCATCTGTGTGTGTGTGTGTGTGTGTGTGTGTGTACTGAGATTCAAGTGTATTTAAGTAACTTTCTTCTAAATGCTAGCCAAGTACGAAAGGGAAGATGGTGAGCAAGGGCGCCTTCATTTGATGGCACCGATTTAACCTGGCGGCTCCACTGCTTAATTATAAAAATGTCCTTGCCTACTTCTCTATCCCCCCAAAAGAGAATAGTGGACTGCAGGAAAGTTTAAGCCTGCAGTTCACTGGGTTCAAATTTAAGACGAGCCTAGGGATACAAAAAGATTAACGAAGTGGCATGTCTAAAATTGTATTAGTACATGTGAAAGTTGGTCTTGGCTATGTTCTGTATGTGATAAATTCTGTACTGAAATTAAAGTCTATTTACGTAACTTATTATTCTATGTCAACCAAGTATGAATGAGGGGATATCTACAGTAAGAAACATGCATATGAAAGTGTTGTCTTGCTATATTCGTGCGTGTCGAAGCTGCAACTGATAATCAAGTAAATTTACGTAACTTATTTGTGTCAGCCAAGTATGAATGAGAAAGGGATGTCTAGAGAAAGAAAGATACATAAGAAAGTGCTGTTTGGCTATATTTAAGTATGTCATAGTCTGTATGGGGGACTAAGTAGATTTATGTGACTTACGCGTCTCGTCTCTCAGGCCAGTGTGATACGGGTATGTCACGTCACGTCAACTTTTCCCGCCACTTTTTCTCCCCTTGACAACACCGACGAAGTTTCCATAATTATACTTATAACACACATGAGAATATTAGCGTGTTATATTCAGAATTATACTGGTGAGATGTGGCAGCTATACAAATAACATACATTCAAAATACAAACAAACGGTCGGCCAAATTCAAAATACAAACGGTCGGAAGAAATGGTAGCTGCACGCAAGAAAGAATATTATTGTGATTTATGCAGAAATTAATCAGTAAGGAAGAAGCGTTGGATGCATTAAATCACATACAGAATGTTAACGTACCATATGCGAAATAATTTAAGGAAGAGTTGCTAAATATAGAACTGACATATGATATTAACTTGACATTGGGAAATAAATAGGTAAAAACGTGGTCTAAATTAAATAACAAACAAAAGATTATCACACGCACCACAGACAGAAATAAACTGCAAAAGAAGACACTAAGCAGCTTTCTATGACCACCCAAAAAAGTTCCGAGAGATGTCTGGCTATTCAAAATTTAGGGGAAAAAACGTGAAAGGAAAGTAAATTTTGCCGAGTGTCTATAATGGCCCTCCTGCAGTTACTAGGCATAATAATCCTAGGATGTTACTTCTAGGACACAAAATCAAATGTATAAACTTAAGCAATAATGATCTCTGCATTTTCTGCTCTACGATTCTCTGAGCCAAATTCAACACGAAATTAAGTGAGAAAAAAAAGATTTCGATATTTCTTTTTCTACTAATGTATGAAACCAACTTTTTCAACACGAAATTAAATGCAAAAAACTTCACCAACAAAGATATCAATACTTTCTGTTCTCTGATTCTGTCAACACACACACACACACACACACACACACACACACACACACATCAGCAACAAAGAAATAGATGCTTTCTGTTATACTATTGTCTCAAGTCAACTTCTTCAACGCGAAATGACAAACTAATAATAATAATAATAATCATAACAAAGATCTCGATGTTCTCTGGTCTACCATTCTCTAAGTCAACTTCAACACAAAATCAAATGCAAAAACTACAACCAAAAAGATCGCGGTATCTGCTGTTCCGCTATTTTCAAAGCCAACTCCTTCAACACGAAATCAAATACACAAACTTCAACAACAAGGTCTTGGTTATTTTTCCGCTCTATTTCTATTTCCACCATGAACATACCGCGCTGGCAATGACAGTATGAAGGACGTGGCGGAGGAGGAGGAGAAATACCGTGTTGGATATTGGAAGACTTTAGATGTTAAAATAATTCTTAATTCAAGCCTAACACTGTCTATTAATCCCTCATCACAAAGACGCAATTTTTATTTTTGTACTTAACGACGCCATGTTTTTTTATCTTTGTTTTTTCATACCTAGATTTTTTATTCAGTGTAAGAGATTATCGTACTGAAGGGCTTAGATAATAGCCTAAATTTACCTCTTCAGTATTAAAATCTTCCTTTACAAAGAGAGGGCAAAAATAAAAGGGAAAACTGCAAAAATAAAAGGGAAAACAGCAAAAATAAAAGGGAAAACAGCAAAAATAAAAGGGAAACAGCAAAAATAAAAGGGAAACAGCGAAAATAAAAGGGAAACAACAAAAATAAAAGGGAAGCAGCAAAAATGAAAGCGAAAACAACAAAAATAAAAAGGAAAACTGCGTCCTCTGAGGGATGTGGATTTTGCAGTCACAGAAACAACAATTTTCCCATTTCTGTCTGATGGAAATTTACAACTGGAGAAATATAATGAAAACCCAGTCTCTACCAGTACGTGTTTCACTTTTTTTTTTTTTTTTTTCCCCCGCTGCGTATTCGTCAAACTTGGAGAAGATATTAATTTCTTTGCCCTACTCTTCCCTTTGAAAACTGGCCATTCACTAAGCGACGCCCCCCTCCCTCCCTCTCTCTCTCTGGTCTGTTTTCACCTGAGGGAAGCAGGCCACTCATACAACTTGCGTACTTATTCATGGTTGCGTGAAATTTGATGCCTTAGTTATGAGGTACGAGTCTCCTTGGTTACTAGTCAAATTTGTCCTTCAATCCGACTACATGTGGCCACTAACTGAGCTGAGAGAAGTTAGGAATCTTTGCCAGGTAAAATTAAACAGACTATATTACTTGCTTCTGAACCCATCCCATCTTAAATAATGCTAATGATAACTAAAGACTCAAAGAAGCAAAAAAGTGGATAATATGAGAGTACGAAATTAATACATTATAAAAGGGAAGAATATTGTAACAAAAAGGGAATATGGTTAAGATGATAAGATGAAATTATTAATGATGATGATGATGATGATTCATATAACGATGATAAAAAGGATGATAATGACTACGATGATGATGACAAAGGTGATGATGAATATGATGATGAATACCTGAGATGATGATGGTGATGATGATGATGAATGATGATGAAAATAAAGACGAACAGTTGAGATGATGATGATGATGATGATGATGGTGAACGTGATGATAATGATGATGGTGATGACGATTGATGATGATGATGATTATGACTGATGATGATGATGATGATGATGGTGGTGAACGTGATATATTTAGTGCGTCCTGTGTATTTTCGTTCCGGTACCTCACAAATAGCTAAGTTGCTCCCCCTTAGCCTTCATCTCCCCTCCCCTCCCTTCACCTTCCTAACACCTGTCGACCTCGAGGATACCAAATGCTTGTCATTCTCTCCCCTCTCCCCTTCCCCTCACCACGTCCTCCTCCCTCTCCCATCTTCTCTCCCCTGTAACCTTTCATCCTTTCTCCCCTTCATCCCTTTTCTCCCTCCCTCCCCTCAACCTACTTCATTTCTCTCCTTTCCTCCATACCCTTTTCTCCCTCCCTCTCCCATCATCCCTCCCCTTTTTGTCTCCCCTCACTCATTTCCCCTCATTCCCCTCCTCTCTCTCCTGTATCTCATCTCCCTCCCTCTCCCCCTGTCTCTCCTTCATTACCTCTTTTCCCTTCCTCCCCCCTCACCCCTTCTTTTCTATCCCCAACCCCACTCCCTCTCTCACCTCCTAACCTCACTTCTACTTGCCCTCCATCCCTCCCTTCCCAAGCTTTCTACAACTCAAATTCTCTCTCTCTCCCCCCCCCCCTAATCCTCTCCTGTCACTTCTTGTCTTCCTCCCCCCGTTCACCTCCTACCCCTCTCACTCCCCTACCCTCCCCAACCCGTCATCTCACTCCCCTCCTCCCCACCTCCTCTCCCCTTTCCTGAGGTTAAAGAGTACAAACGTAAGAATTACATCCCACGGTGAAATCGAGTGTATACTGAACTGAGGAAATTCCAGGGAAAATTGGGCCTTCAGAGGAAAAACATCTTCTGTGGCATAACTCTTGCTTCAGGACAAAACACATCACTGAAACAACTGAAACAAGGTGCGTAAGAAGGTATACCTGCCCATAAATGAAACACAGAAACCGCCTTACCCCGAACAAACACAATTTCAGTGACAATTCCATCATACTCGTTACAGCACTGAAAAAAACTCCAACAAGAAACATCAGAGGGTACGATTGAGGACACAGTGAAACAGACACTACCTTAGCTCTAACAAACACAACTTAAGTGACAATTCTTCCACTTACAAATGAAACAGACACTGCCTTAGACCAAACAAAATAAAACTTCAGTGACAATTCTTCCACTCAAAATGAAACACAGTCACTGCCTTAGACGAAACAAAACACAACTTAAATGATAGTTCTTCCACTTCCAAATGAAACACACACACTGCCTGAGATGAAACAAATCACAACTTAAGTGACAATTCTTCCACTTACAAATAAAACACAAATACTGCCTTAGACGACACGAACACAAATATAGTAACAATTCTCATATCAAGACAAGTCATGACACTAGACATGCTAAAACATTACTTTTTTTTTTTCCATAGACTCCATTACAGAAAGCAGTAAGGTATTTTGTAGTATCAATCAGGTATTTTGATGCATTAATTTTATACATCAGCTGCCATTACTTCAATACACAAAATGAACACATGAACAAGAAGCACATATACACAAAAATTAACACATGAACAAGACGCGCACATACACAAAATGAACACATGAACAAGAACCACATAGACACAAAATAAACACAAGAACAAGAAGCACAGGGAATTAACCAGACGTGATATGGCCAACTTTTACCTTCACTCGCATCCAAAAAAAGGCTCCCCAAGTTATGTAAAGCTGTTGATATTATTTTGCTGCTTCAGATATTTAACTCCATTACAGATAAATAAAGAGGATAGGAATATTCATCTCCATACATATTAGCTGTCACACGCAATTATACCCTCCCCCTCTCTCTCTCTCTCACACACACACACACACAAAGATATTCACTTCCACACATACTCTCACAAGCAAATATACTCCCTCTCTCTCTCTCTCTCTCTCACACACACACACACACACACACACACACACACACACACACA
>JAGKTI010003073.1:17828-42755 GCA_018397915.1 Birgus latro | reverse complement strand
TCACCCATACCACTTACTACGCGTATTAAATCATCCCAAAATCTATCCTTCTCTGCGTCATCCAATCCTACCTGCGGAGCATATGCTGATATGACTGAAACCATCACCCGTCCGATCAAAATTTTCACTACTATTATCCTATCACTTACTCTCATGACATTCATAACATACTCCACCCATTTCTCCGCAACCAACACACCCACACCCCCATATCCGTCAGTTCCCCCCTGCCAAAACAACTTATAGTAGCAATCCTTCCCAGCAATCTTTCTGGCTGATCCACCCCTGTACCGGACTTCCTGCAGACATGCCACATCCACCCACCTCCTACTAAATGCCTCAACAACTTCCCCTGCTCTTCCTCTCAAACTTCCCACATTCCACGAACCCACCCTAAACCCCCTGGGTGATTTGCTGTCGTCAGGCTTGCTTTGGTGCTTGTTTTTGTTCATAGTCATAGTCGGTAAGATAAAGGGGGGTAAACATTCCAAAGGCCCGACCCATTGCACAGACCCAGGTCCAGGCAATGGATCTGGGACCCCTAGCCCACCAGCTTACTAGTGGCTGTGGTAGTGGCCTCGGGGCACCCTGCCAGGACACCTGCAGGGACACCCTCCAAGCGCGGCTTGGCACTGCAACTGCCCCGCCATTATACACCCACTGATAGGGCAGCCTCCTGGGGCGCTACTCCCAGGTTCGGGCCCCTCTCTAATGAGCGGAAGCGGCAGCCTGGGAACCGCAATGCCCTGTACCCTCTAGCACAGGTTCGAGCCCCATCTCGCCCCGGACCCATGATCTGTGCCGGCGGAACCCCAGTCAAGCCTCCCCCCAAAGTCCGCCACTAGGTAGCGGGGGCAAAGTTTTCTGGCCGCATGCCCTTGCTGGCGTCAACCCCTGTAACGTAGTGGGGTACGTTGTGTGATATGTAAAGCGCATGTGGTGTAGTGCATAGGATAGTTAGAGGAAATGATTGGGAGAGTATGCTGGTCTACTCTCCATGTTACTGTCACACTGAAAAGGTCAGCAAAGGAGGATGATTAGGTAGCTAGTGAAAGGAGCTCCAGCTCTCCCTATCACCAGCATTCCATTCCCCTCGGGAGTACTACCCTGTTCGGCCCGTGCTACAGCCTCCTCCTACAAGTTAGTTGTTTTTACGGGGTGGGGCACTAACCCGCCACCAACCCTTTTAGTCGCCTCTTACGACAAGCAGGGATACTGGGGGAGAATTCTTGAAAAACCCCCTACCCCCAGGGGGGNGCGGAAGCGGCAGCCTGGGAACCGCAATGCCCTGTACCCTCTAGCACAGGTTCGAGCCCCATCTCGCCCCGGACCCATGATCTATGCCGGCGGAACCCCAGTCAAGCCTCCCCCCAAAGTCCGCCACTAGGTAGCGGGGGCAAAGTTTTCTGGCCGCATGCCCTTGCTGGCGTCAACCCCTGTAACGTAGTGGGGTACGTTGTGTGATATGTAAAGCGCATGTGGTGTAGTGCATAGGATAGTTTGAGGAAATGTTTGGGAGAGTATGCTGGTCTACTCTCCATGTTACTGTCACACTGAAAAGGTCAGCAAAGGAGGATGATTAGGTAGCTAGTGAGAGGAGCTCCAGCTCCCCCTATCACCAGCATTCCATTCCCCTCGGGAGTACTACCCTGTTCGGCCCGTGCTACAGCCTCCTCCTACAAGTTAGTTGTTTTTACGGGGTGGGGCACTAACCCACCACCAACCCTTTTAGTCGCCTCTTACGACAAGCAGGGATACTGGGGGAGAATTCTTGAAACCCCTACCCCCACTGACTTCATTGGCACCCTGTCTAGCTCTCTTTACCTCCTTCCAGAACATTTTCTTACATTCCCTCCACTTTGCACTCAAATTCCTTCCAAACTCCTCATCCACTCTCTTCTTACTCTCTCTTACTAATCTTTTCACCTCTCTCCTCCTCACTACATATAACTCTCTCGTCCGTCTCTCAGCTTCTTCGTCGCCCCTGTTCCTCATCCACTCATTATATGCTTTCTTCTTTTGTGCCACAGCCTCTCTCACCTCTTCAGTCCACCATGCTGTTCCCTGAACCCCCTTTTGTCTTCTCTTCACCCCACACACCACCTCACATGCTGCACAGATTTCTTCTGTGAATACCTTGCACACACCCTCCACGTCCCCCATCTGCTCCAATCTATATTTACCCAATCGCTCCTCCACTTCCCTTCTATATTCATTCTTTATTCCATCCTCTTGTAACTTTTCTACCCTCCTTGTAACACATACTTCCTCCTGTCTTTCCCTTTTTCTCTTCCTCCATCTTGTTTGGACTCTGATTCTGGCCACCACCAAGTGGTGGTCAGAAAGTCCACTCCCCCAACCTCTATATACTCTTGCATCCATTATACATCTTCTCATCCTTTCATCCACACACACATAGTCAATCATTGCCTTCCGTTCATTCATTCCCCGGTCCTCTCTTCTCACCACTCGCCATGTATACCTATGGATCATTTTGTGCCTGAAGAGGGTATTAACTACCCTCTTCATGCCATTTTTGTTCTTGTGGTTGATATAAAACAAGAATATATGCAGTGTGCACTGTTGTAGATAATAAAATAAGTGTGTGAAAATCAGGTTGCATATGAGATGAAGCTGGTACAAAGTCTGTTCAGAAAGTACAATACCTGACCTTAGACCTCTAATAAAATAAATAGATAACCTGTTGAGCTAGGACATTAGTACCCCCTCAATGTAGGCCCCTTCTGACTTGACACATGTATCCCAGTGTTCTTTCCACTGCCTGAAACATTTTTCTAAGTCAGTTTTCAATATCTCCTGCAGGTTTTTCATCTCATTTGTCATGATCTCTTCTCCTGTCTCAAATTGGGAACCCTTCAGCGGAGTTTTGAGCTTGGGGAATAACCAAAACTCACACAGAGCCATGTCTGGTTAGTAGGGAGCTTGCTGAATCTGTGGGATGTTGTGCTTGGCCAGAAATTCATGAATCAGTTGGCAAGAATGGGCAGGGGTGTTGTTATGGTGCAGCTTCCAACTTGCTGCTTTCCAAAGGTCTGGTCTCTTCTACTGAACTGCATCATGAAGATGACGGATAATGTCAAGGTAGTAATGTTTGTTGACAGTCTGGCCTTCTGGTGCCCATTCTTGATGCACAGCACCACAGTAGTTGAAAAAACTGTCATCATGCAAATGCATTTCACCTTCCTGCGGACCTGTTGTGATTTTTTTGGCTGAGGCTACCCAGCATGCTACCACTGGGACGACTGTACTTTGGTTTCTGGGTCACACCCATACACCCAAGTCTCATCTCCAGTGATAAGAGTCTTCAGAAAGTCTGGATTGCGATTTGCACACTCCAACATGTCTTGATCAACGTTTTTCCGAGAGAAGACGTCACTACAAATACGACAAGGCAGCTGCAAGAGATACTGAAAACCGACTGAAAAATGTTTCAGACGGTGGAAAGAATGCTGGGCTATGTGTGTCAAGTCAGAAGGGGCTTCCTTTGAGAGGGATTAGTGCCAAGCTCAACAGGTTAGCTATTTATTTTTTTTAGAGCCTAAGGGCTGATACTGTACTTTCTGAACAGACCTTGGATTTTGAGGTCTTGAGAGGTGTATGAATGACTGTCTGGCCATTTTGTTGACCAGTCCATTTGGAACTTCTGTGTTAGTTATTTTTTCATTGTGCTTGAGTCTTACCCCACCCCATCATTTGGGTGAGAATTGGGGTTGGGATGATGATGTTCCTGATATGTTGTTTCTTGTTTTTCTGGTTAGTTTGATGAGCTGACGGAAGACTCAAGTTACAATGTGAGTGTAAAGGCATGTAATTCAAGAGAATGTAGCACCTCCTCTACGTTGATAGTGTGGACCCAGACGGATCAGCCTAGAGTAGAGGGAGAGCTGGAGCAGATGTCCTCCACAGCCACCACCGTCAAAGTCCTCCTCCCTGCCCTTGTCAACCCACCAGGGTTTGTAATGTTAGGATTATGTTCTGGTGGATGTAGGGTATGATCTCTCATTTGGTATGGACCCTCCTGGACATCATCATCGTCATTATCATCTAATCCAGTGTTGTCCCTTGAGGAGTGTAGGAGCCCGGTACTAGGCAGGTTGGTCTTGACATTTAAGATGAGAGTGACCAGTGTCGCTCATCCCTGAGTGGCATTACGTGAGCAATAAACCCCAGTCACCCCTTGGATATAAACCTGCACTGGCTCGATCTGATTGGAGCACCTTAATTATCCACTAAACCACCAGGCGCCATACTTTGGTTATATGGTTATCATCCAGAGTAGTAATGGTTTCCTGGTGTACAGGAAACCATTTGGCTTGTCACTCAGTGTAGAGTCACCTGTAAACAGAAGGAAGAGGAAAGAATGAAGGAAAGAAAATCAGAAGAGAGAGTGTAAAGTCACCCATATGCACAAGGAAGAGGAAAGAAAGACAAAAGAGGAAGGAAGGAAGAGCGGAAATAGCAGGCACCTGAGAACATCACTACATTGAGTGAATGGATGGTGAGCGCTCCCACCTACCGCTAAGACATTTAAATATATTTCTGACCAGCATATTTCTGCATCTGGTGTGTTAATATTTCCCTATTGTTTTTTTAAGTAGTCTATATTTGTGCAAAAAAGGATACAAACAACATACAAAACAGTAACAGGGTGTAATATACAGAATAAGTGGAGGGTTAGTGCCCCTCCCCATAAAACAAATAACTCAAAGTCAAATGGCCACCCCTTACGAGATTATGGCGTCTGGCAGTAGATAGACAGAATGATAAGTAAGAGGAGTTAGGGAGCTGCTTAATCGATAAGAGTACGGACGTAGGACGCTTTCTAGGATCTCTTCCTTGGCAGTTTGTTTTGAATACTAAACCTTAATTGTATTCTATCAAAATTTTGGTAATACTGACACAGATAACATGAATAGCACATGTAATAGTAATGTGCTGAAGCAGAAATAAGCTGGTAAGGGAAAGTTGCCAGGGTGCCTCCTTAACTGACAAGATAAGGGCCTTAGACTTCTCTTAACCCTTTCACCAAGATGATATTAAAGCATCCCTCTCCAGCTCCAACATCATTCAAAGAGTTAAAATATGTATTATCAAGCTTGTTTTGAAATGTTATCTTATTTTTCTTCCTGTTGCTAGTAGTGTTAAATACTGTAAGTATGTAAATTACATTAGTTTAATTGTAACATTAATTGCATTTTATAGCAATGATTATTTAATGGAAATGTTTGTAATTTTTAGTTTTATCTTTGAATACCTCCCACAGCAGAATTCATGACCTTTCTGTACCAGGAAAGAAGACTCACTGCACCAATCTGGCTCAAATCTCCCAACCCCTTCAGTCCATTGAGATAAAAAATTTGAGATATGTTCCACACATTTAACATGCAGTCAGCCTGTTTGTGTCCACCAGTCTTGAGTATCATGTGATTTAGTCCAAAAATCTCCCACGAGTGTACACTGTACAGGATATCAGAGGTATAACTAAGATATTTTTCATTCAAAAGAATTTTGTGTCATTTGGAATTGAATGCTTGTATGCTCACAGCTCACAGTGGCTGCTACTGGTGAACAGAAGTAAAAAGGTAAGAGAGACAGATGATACAGCAACAAGTGAGTTAATGAAAGAAGCAGGTGATCGCGTGTGTCGAGAGGTTGATGTAGGGCAACATCAGCAAGATTGCAGTGTGTCTGACCTAGATTCATCGGATTCCCTCCACATCCCAGCCCTAGTCCTTGGGTCCTCTTATGATGCAGATGCAGTAACACCATCACTGGAGATAATAGCCACACTCAAAAAGGTACTTCATTAGAGCCATATTTTTATGACAGCGTCATGTCATTTGCTATCATAAGGAGGTGTTCTGGCACTTAAGCAGCTTTGTTGTTTCCATGCACTCATCCAGTCTTCCCAGTTTTCTATGTTCATATGGAGTGGGAAATTGTATAGCAAGGCCCTTTAGTCTCTCAGAATGTATACACTTAAAGCTGCCGGCACAAGCTCTTAATTGTTTTAAGAAGTGAACCATTTAACCCAACAATGTCATTTTAATTTTGTTCTTGCTGTCTCCAGGTGGTTTTATTGAAGTTAGACTAAACTTTCTAAACCAGGAGGGTTTTGATATAGCATTCATTAACCCCTTCACTACTAAGTTGTTCTTAAGCTAAATAAAATTGTCTGATAGTGGAAAAAATGTATTTAAATGAAATCCTCAGGCTGAAAGAATAAGAAATGAGTGCTATTGGATGATGGAAGCTCTTTTTTGGGTGTACAATACTTCATTTATACAGGCAGTTCTCATTTTAAGTCAGTGATATGTTCCACAATAGCACATCTCTCTCCATACAGCAGGTACTGTAAATTATGGAAAATTGGCAAATGAGCAATATAGATGGCACAAGAACTTTAATAACCAAGTTTTCTGTAATTTATTGTGGCTTTAATAGCAAAATTGAACTTCAGAGGGACAAGTTACATTGAATCTTTCATGCAGTGGTGGCTAAACAGTCGATCGTGATCTATCAGTTGATCACGACCAGTTGTGTGGTCAGTCAAAGCCTTCCCCTGAATATTAATTGGCATCAGCGCACCAGCGTGGGAACACTGTGCTAACCTACTTGCACACGACTCGCACCAGTCTCTTCCACCAAAACTGAGACAGTTACATTCAGAATCATTGGTACTGTATGTACAAGCAGGTTATGCAATTGTGACCATGAAGTGGTGTTTATATTACCAGTACTGTGATTACAGTAAATATAAGTGTATCTAAAAGGCCAAAAACATACCACTCTCATGAAGAAAGGGAATGTGATTTCTTTTTTACACTGTTTAAAGACTAATGTATATGTTTGATATGCTGTGCTAATGTTGCTTTGCCAAAGAAAGGGAATTTAGAGAGACATTTTTCAAGCCTACACAGGAAATATGATCTTGACTTTCCACATAAAACTGAAATAAGGAAGATTAAAGTGAAAGATTTGAAAGCTCAGTTAGGAGGTCAACAGTATTGCGAAACCTATTTTGCAGTCCCAAGCAACAACTGAAGCTTCTTATCGTATTGCAAATTTTTTAGTGAAGCATAAGAAGCCTTTTCAAAGACAGAGAAATGGTGAAGCAAGCTTTCATTGATGCTGGAAATGTCTTATTAGATAAATTAAAGAATAAAAGTGAAATAATGCAAGCAATTAAAGACATGCCTCTCTCTCGCCGGTCTGTGACGAGACGGGTCGAGGCAGTGGGTGAAGACTTGCAAAACAAACTGAAAATGAACATAGAAAACTGCTGTCATTTTTCTTTGCAGTTTGATGAATAAGCTGATATACTGTATTGGATACTTCTCAACTAATGGTGCTCATAAGAATTTTGTTCCCTGATATGAGTTACAAGGAAGAGTTTTTAACTGCGATCCCTGTGAAAGGAACATCAAGTGGCATGAACATTTACCAATATTTTCTTAGTTTTGCTAAGAAAACACCCCTTCCACTTTGGAAATTTGTGTGGATCACTACTGACAGGGCCCCAGCTGTGGTCGGTAAGAACAATGGATTTCTTGCACTCTGCCAAAAAGATGAAGCTTTTCCTGATTTTTCAGCAATCCATTGTGTTATACATCAGAATGCACTCTGTGCTAAAGTTTCAAACATGGCAGATGTTATGAACAGTACTTCTAAGGTAGTTAACTCAGCTCGTGGAAGGAGCTTACTCAGATGACTTTTCTAAACTCAACTGAAGGAAAATGAGGCCAAGTATGAAGACCTACTGTTGTATAATGATGTCAGGTGGCTTAGTCAAGGGCAGTTCTTAGGAAGATTCCAGTCCCTGTTGCCTGAAACAATTCAGTTCTTGGAACCACTTGGAGAAAGAACATCTCTGCTACATGGTGCATCATGGTTGATAAAATTAGATTTTTTGACAGATTTAACGGCTCACTGCAATTCATTCAGCCTTGAACTTCAGGGGAGGATAAAACTATTACCCAATTAGTTAGTTCCTTAAAATCTTTCAAATAAAAATGGCAGTTTCTAAAATCGTAGCTGGGAAAGAGAAATTTGATGAATATCCCCCATTTAGAAAAAGCTGTAGAAAATTGTGATGAAATTACTGTAGCTGCACATATGATACATCCTGTACTGAAATGCAAAATCTCTGGGGAGAACTTGAGAGACAATTTCAGGACAGTAAGCAGCTTGAGCTAGTCTTAGTTTTTATATGTCATTTCCTTTTGCTGAAGTTGACATTGAAAGAATTTCCTCAGCTTTCTCTTGTATGTTCAGTATGAACGTGTCAGTTTTGGAGGAAAAAATATTGAAGCTCCAATCTGATATTCCTCTGAAGGCAAGAGCTTCTGAAAAAAATTTCTGGAATCTACTCCACGAAGAGCAGTACACAGGACTGAGATCAATAGGTCTTCGGTTGACAGTATTTTTTGGGTCAACTTACCTCCGCAAAGAAGCCTTTTACCAGATGAAGGTAATTAAGCCAAGATACAGAACAGTCTGACTGATGAACATTTAAATACTGCCTTCATTTGTGACCCAGTAATTATGAAACCTCTTTCAGTAAGTTATCACAAGATGTGCAGTGTCGTGCATCAACTTAGCAATAAGATTAGTGAAAGACACCTTAAGTTATGGTAAAATTATGGTAAATATTAGTTTGAAAACATTAGTTTTTAATATAGTATATGAAACAACTCTACTTTCGTATATTTGGCATTATGCTAATTTACTTTTTTTTCTTTTTAGTTGGCCTAATATTAATGTATAATAATGATGATTTTATGATATATATGAAACAACTCTACTTTTGTATATTTGGCATTATGCTAATTTACTCTTTTTTCTTACTTTTTAGTTGGCCTAATATTAATGTATAATAATGATGATTTTATGGTATGCTAGACCACAAAAGATTTTCTGTCTTTAAGGTAGATTGCTGTGTCCAAAAGTCTGGCCATCCCTGCCTTAATGTATGTATGCCTTAACTTGAAACTACATTGTAAGAACAAGAAATTCAAAGCGATTAATGATTACACTGGGTTACCAAAAAAATTTATTTGTAAGTTGTCTATGTTTTTTCAACTGATTTAGGACAATTTTGCACCGCTGAATCTGAAAATGACATTAGTTTCTCTCGATCAGGTCAGGTTTTTGTGCTAAGTTGATTGTTTAAAAATCCGATCTTCTGACTAAATCGATTACGTTTTTGTAACATTATCGGTTGATTTTTGTTAATATTTCTTGTCCGAAATAGGTTTTTAAGAGAAAAAATCGTTTTCTAACACAATTTATTAATTAAATGTTACAAAAAAAAAAAAGTAAACTGTAAATTGAATAGCAGACATTGATAAAGGTAAGTACATGTAAATTGCATGTTACGTCATCATTGTTCAAAATTCAGGGCTTGAACTTCCGTTTTTTCAAAACCCTAGAATGCTCAGTGGCAGGGATGTCTCTCTTCAGAGTCCAACAGTAATCAGCCATCTTGACTGCATTCCAGCATCCCTGATACCTGGTCTCCATCTCTTTCATGTCCTGATGGAATCTCAACCCCTGCTCGTCGCTCATTGATCCCAGATTCTCAGGAAACCGATCCATATGTGAGAATAAGTAATGCATGTTGATGCTCATGTTGCATCCAAGGTTTTTGAAAGCAGTCAGCACATTGGTGACAAGTTCTGCATAGTTACTGGCCTTGTTGTTGCCAAGAAAGTTCTTCACAACCAGAACAAAAGCCTTCCATGCTTCCGGTTCCACTTCGTTCATTGAGTTTTCAAACTCTGGATCTCTGATGAGCTTACGGATTTGAGGACTGTCAAAGATGCCAGCTTTCAACTTCTCCATGGTCAATCCTGGAAGAGCCTGGTGCAAGTAAGTGAAGCAGCAACCATGCTTGTCCAGAGCTTTGGTGAACTGCTTGATCAAACTGAGCTTGATGTGCAGTGGTGGGAAGAGTATCTTGTCTCTGTCCACCAGAGGGTTGTTGATGATGTTCCTTGTTCTGCAAGGCATTTCCTCCCGCATAGGCCAGTCCTTCTTCGTGAAATGCTGAGCAGTGTCCCTACTATCCCACATGCACAGGAATCATGGGTACTTGGTGTACCCGGACTGTTGTCCCAACAAAAAGTTCACCATCTTCAGGTCAACACAAATAAACAACTCATGCTGATCATAACGAATTTTCTCCAGCACATACTTCACCGCTTCATACTTCTCCTTCAGTGTAGTCGAGTGAGCGAGGGGTACAGAGGCAAACTAGTTGCCGTTGTGCAGCAGAACACATTTCAGCGATAGCTTGCTGCTGTCAGTGAACAGTCTCCAATCTTTGGGTTCGGACTGTGGCACTCCAAGCTTGTGCAGAAGCTGCGCAATATCTGTACAGTACACCAAGTCCTTCTCTTCAGAGAAAAAAACGGAGGCACTCTTGATGCGAGCATTGTCAGAGAGGAGGTTTTTTTCCTTTAATCTGGATGCCAACAGTTCGGCAGAGGACTTTGACAAGCTGAGATCGTGAACTAGATCATTTAGCTCCTTTTGGGAAAAAGGATGTGGAGCATCATTGTTAAGAACCACTTCTTCTTCATCTTCTTGAACACTGGAGGAATTTTCGTCACTAATGTCAGGAAGTTCTCCAAAGACAGGTACTGGAATTTCATCACATTGAGCTACAGGACGACGTGCTGATTGAAGATCAGGATACTTGAGGCTGCTCCAGTTCTTTCTGTTGATCCCAGTCACATCAATAGCGCAGAAGTAGCAGTCAGTGCCATTGTTTGTTGGCTTCCTCCAAACCATGGGAATTCCAAACTTCAGACAACTCTTCTTGCCCTTAGTCCACTGACGCAGATACTCGGTGCATGTCTTGCATACCATGTGTGGCACCCAAGCTTTATCCTGGTCACCAAGTTGAATACCAAAATAAGCATGGTAAGCACGCTTTATGAAACTTGTGACTGGATTCCTGTTAGGAACTAAGTGTATTTGCCGCAGATGTAGCAGAATACATTGGGCTTATTTTTGCAAGATCTTCTGGTCGAAGCCATTTCATTCACCCGTAAAATAAAAATACCAATTAGCCATAAATTGGCGTCTGTAAACTCTTCAGAGTTCGTTTATTTCAAGCAGTAAAAAAGAATTTTGCATCATATAAAGCAAAAATACCCATACATGTAAAAAAAAAAAAAAGTCAAAAACAACATGTGGCCATAGCTCAATAAGTTGACCTGATTGAGCAAAACCAATGTGATTTTTGGATTCAGCACATCAAAACTGTCCTAAATCAGCTAAAAGAACTTAGACAATAAATTTGGTGTTGACCAGTGTTATCATTCTCCTCTGAGATAGTGGAGGTATGACTTCTACCCTCTTCTCTTTGATAGAAATGGTGATGATGATGTTAATGGTGTTAAGAATGAGATAGTGGTGCTGGTGATGGTTATGGTGTCAATAATAATGGTGATGGTGGTGATGATTATGATAATGATGACTCTGTTAGTTACACATCTTTTTGTAACAGAACACAGACAGTAGTCGAGAGGAGTTTGTGGTGGGTGACAACCAGACCTACAGCAGGTACCACAATGCTCCACTGGCAACAGGCAAGAAGTATTCCCTAATAGTTGTCAGCCAGAAATCAGCAGGTGGGTTTTCTTTATAATAAACCTACTTTTAGATATCTATTTGTATTATAAAAAGCCTTCAGTTCAGCAAGTTCTTGTAAGAGGTATTAGATGGATGGTTATCATCGACCCTGCGAGGTACTAACATGAGAGTTAAATGTAGGTGTAAGCTTGTTAGGTGGCCACACAATCATCATTCTTAGGCAGGAAACATTGAGCCACAAGTACAGCCACTTGACGATCCTTGTGGTGAGTGACTGTACATAGAGTCAAAGTCCAAGCTAAGACTCTCACATTGTTTTATATCTTGTTACACAGTTCCAATATCTTTTTTTCACAATAACTACCAATAACTATTGGGACAAAATTAGCCAGTTTTGGTACTTGGTTTAGTTTCCAGTCCATAGAAAGCATAAGCTGTACCATGGCCAACCCCAGTACAGGGATTCCTCAAGAGGAAATATTGCTTTGTTTTTAGATTAGATTAGGTCTCAGTATATGTTTTGGATGATTCAGAATATCATAACTTTATTCATACAGCCAGTACTGTAAGTTGGGGGGAAACTGGTAAAACAGTTGTAAAGATAAGAATGGAACTTTAATGGGCATGGTTTTTTGCTTTGTTTTAGAATTAATTGCGAGAACATTAAAAATAGTGGCAGATAATTGGGGCTTAATGTGTTTTCAGTGTTGACATATATAAAGCATAGCATCTTTATGCCCACCAGGGAATTACTACAAGATGAAAGTGAGCATGCCCATGGTGATAACTGCTGAAGCCCCAACCAGTACTGGTGTTGTGGCTGGAGCTGTGGTGGGTGTGTTATTGCTGCTGGTGCTGGCTGTAGTGCTTCTCATCCTACTTCGATTCAGGTAATGCTCCNTGAGTGACAGACAAATGAGGACAGTAATAAAGGACAGGACATCTGGATGGAGGGAAGTAACAAGTGGTGTCCCACAGGGCTCGGTGTTGGCACCAGTAATGTTCTTGATTTATGTAAATGATATGGTAGATGGAGTGAACAGCTACGCAAGCCTGTTTGCTGATGATGCAAAGATCTTGAGAAAGGTAGAGGTTGAAGAGGACTGTAAAATGCTACAGGAGGATCTGGATAGGATATATGATTGGAGCCGGATGTGGGAAATGAAATTCAACGCAAAAAAATGTAAAATATTGGAAATGGGTAAAAGTACCAAGAGGCCATCATTGAATTATTTGATGGGTAATGAACCAATTAGAAAAGCGAGAGAAGAGAAAGATTTGGGAGTGCTGGTCCAGGATAGTTTGTCACCTGAAAAGCACATAAATAAGATAGTGAGAGAGACATATAAACTCTTGACCAATATAAGAGTGGCATTTCATTACATGGATGAGGAGATGATGAAAAAATTGATAGTGGCCATGATCCGGCCCAGGTTAGAATATGCAGCAGTAGTGTGGTCCCCACACAAAAAGAAAGATATAACCAAGATTGAGAGAATACAAAGAACAGCAACCAAGATGGTCCCTAGTCTGGCAGATTTGCCATACAGGGAGAGGCTGGAAAGGCTGGATTTGCCCTCCTTAGAGGAAAGGAGAAAGAGGGGTGACATGATTGCAGTGTTCAGGACCATGATAGGAGTAGATAAAATTGACAGAGAAAATCTGTTTGTGTGGGATGAGAGAGCAACAAGAGGACACGGAATGAAACTAAAGAAGCCAAGCTGCTCGAAGGACATCAAGGAATTTAGTTTTCCGTATAGATGTATAGACCTGTGGAATAGCCTGGACAAAGAGATCGTCCGGTCTAAAAACTTAAATGAGTTTAAGGCAAAATTTGACTTATTGAGAAACAGAGACGGGACCCCACGAGCGTAGCTCATTTCCTGTATATCACAATTAGGTAAATAAATACACACACACACACACACACACACACACCGTATAAGTGGCTTACCTAAGTGTTTTTATTGTTTCCTTACTTCACCTGTTTTACTTTTATTGGGTTACTGATAATTGCTTTAATACAGTTCTCAGAGTTGGTTAGTGATTAAAACTGCAGTGTGTTCCAGCATGTATGAGGACTGGGAACTGAACGTGCAGATAAGTTGGTCAAAGCTGATGGTGCTTTCACTGCCCTTCTTCAGCTTCTTCCTTTCAGAGGATGTTTCCTTGAAATTAGGGCCGCCTCATGGGTTTTCTGGCAGTATGTTTGAGATACACATTCTTTTTAATCAAACTCCAGATTACAGTCGAATGATAGTCTTTCTCTGGGTGTTCACATCCATCCCCAGTCACTGGAAGACTGCTTCTCGCCTCAGAATTTGTCAGGTGCACCTGACTTTGCCATTGTGTGGAGGGGAGGTCCTCCTTTTATTGTAATGGACTTCTAGTCCCTGTGACAGTGTGGCACTTGTTTGAGGGTCCCAGTCTTGGAGATGTGTGCCAGTAATGATGACGTTACAGGCAGGAAATAGGTCATATAACCTCTCCTCAGTGCTTGGTGAGGGGCTGTGTGTGTAATGGGGGAAGCTGCCTTCTCCTTTGCTGATGGGGCAAGCTGTGGCAGTCAACTGTAGAGTTGTAGTGAGTGTAATTTTATAGTGTGTATGTGAACTTTGTGTGTTTGATTTTAATTTTACTGTACTTCTTGTTGTATAGCAGGAATGATCTTTTCTGTTATGCTGCATGATCAGTTTCTGTAAACAATCAGTTAATTATTCATTCGCCATTTCTCCTAATTTGTTCACTGCTACTCATAATGTACTCATCATTTCTCCAAATTCCTTGAGCATTTCACTCAGTTTACTTTTCACCTTTTTTCTTGATATAATAATAATTTCTCCTAAACTGATTATTCACAGCCCCCATATGCTTCACAGTGTGATAGCCATGAAGAAAAACCAAGTAGATGGCTCAAGGAACAGTGAGTTTTGAACTAATAATGTCAGTGCAAAATAGCTAATTACAGTTTTCAATGAGAACTAAGATTATTTGCTTTGAGCTGCTTCATAGTAAGGCTTATTGTAACTGATGTCTTTCACAGAATTTCTGTATATTTTGACAGGAATGGAAAAGAAGTGCTTTTAGACTCTGCTTATTTTACCCTCTCCTGTGAATGATTCTGCCATACAGTATTTGTATACTGTATCTTATTGTAGACAGTGATTAAATCTTCCCTTTAACTCATTTTTTGTAATTCATAAATATAATATGATGGTTTATGACCTTCAGCAACAAACTTTACTCATGCATAAGCATTATACTGTACTCTTTGGTGTTCCTTGATCACAGTTGCTTCATGTAGCTTTTTTCCTTTTTATGCACCTTTTCTGTGGTTTCTCAGTTACATGTTGGAACTGGGTATTAATTAGTTTTGGGAAGCTATACTACTTTGTTATAAACTAGAGACACATAATCTTTTCACATTATCCTGTTTCATCATATAGAGTTAACCACTGGAAGGCAAAAAATGTTATCATGCCAAAACAGTGCACTGGCTTTGTAGCTTTCATTAACCTTTTTAATAAGATGATGTATTTTATTCATGCTACTGATTACATGTTTCATATAGTTAATAAGGGACTTGCTGAATTGAAAGGGTTACGTACAGGTATATGGTTTGTATTTGACTGTTTTTACAGGCTCCAACATGCTTGCATGCATCAGCCATGGTCACCTAATGGCAGCTCTTCGTGCTGCTCGATCTCCAGCAGCCTCGATTGTTTTTACAGGCTCCAGCATGCTTGTATGCATCAGCCATGGTCACCTAATGGCAGCTCTTCGTGCTGCTCGATCTCTAGCAGCCTCCCTGTTCATTCCCTTATCCCAGGCCTGTTTTTATCTGCCTCTTGCAACCATACCTCCAACACTGACATTTCTCACCTTCCTCACCCAACTGTCATTCCCCATCCTCTCAACATGTCCAAACCATCTCAATCTGCCCCTCCTCATCATAGCACCAGTACACTCCAATCCCATCCTTGCACTCAACTCTTCATAGTCCTAGCTCCCCCCCCCTCACAGGCCATGCATTCAGAGATGCACTACACATCCAGCTAGCTATCATCATTTCTGTATGTTTGAGCCTAAGAATATCCTCTTCCTTCACTGCCCAGGTCTCTGAGCCCTCTTAGTGTTAGGAGAGGCAGCATCTCCCTAAACTTCCTCTAACCACTCCTTGCCCTAGCCACAGAGCTAGCTCCAGCCCCACCTCCAGCACATAACATGGCCCTCAAATAACAAAACTCCTCCACACACTCGAAAAACTCTAGCAGGATCAGTCCTTTCACACCTGACAATCTCTACATTCTCTCTCCGACACACTGCACATAAAAAATCAGCATAATTTCAGTCTACCTTTAATACCACTACATCTCTTGTGCAGCCACCTACCACAAACACTGCACAAGATGGAGTTACTTCCCATACCCATGTGGCAAACTGCACATGGCCACACTCCTTGTGCTTTGACAGTACTGCCACCAACCCATGATATAACATCAGTTTCATCAGCATATACTCTCAGACCCTTTTGCCCCCATTCCATCTGTCCATTTCCAAATTTTTCCTCTGCCTCCCTTTCATTTCCTGCAGTCAACACCAAGTCATCAGTATACAATATCTCCCATGGGAGTCCATTTCTGATGTCACATCAGAGAGCTTCAACCACCATGAAAATAAGGTGTTCAAGAATTACCCCTGATGCATGCCAACATTCACAGAAAGCTCATCACTCAAATTTCCATTTACTCTCACCTGGGTGTGAACTCCCACATACATAGCCATAACCAATCTAACCAGCCTTTCCTCGATCCCAAATTTTCTCATTGCCCACTTCATGACCTGCCTAGGGACTCCATCAAAGGCCTTCTCCAAATCAACAGAAACAAAGTACAGTACCCTTTTCTTTCCTATATATTTTCCCTGTTTCAAGAAGCTGTTGCACAATGAATGTGGCATCAGTGGTCCCTTTGCTTGACAAAAATCCAAACTGCATCTCATCAATATTCATGCTTTTGCTTATCATACCTTCTAGGACTAGCTCCAATACCTTCATTATATGGTCCAAAAGTTTTATGTCTCCATAATTTCTTCTTTCCAGGGCATCACCCTTTCCCTTATACATATTTACAATGACACTCTTCAGCCAGTCATCTGGGACAACACACTCATTATATAATCAAATTTATCATATCATTTCGAGAGAAATGAAGTCGCTAAATGCCCAGTGAGGTTGGATGATGAGGAAATGGAAAATGTGAGTCCATTTAAGTACTTGAGTAGTGTGATAAGTAAGGATGGAAGTTTGGAGGATGAAGTGCTTGAAAGGGTACAGCAGGGAAGACAGGTTGCTGGTTCTTTGAAAGCAGTGATAAGAATTAGGGAAGTGAGCATGGAAGTAAAAAAGGTTGCTGCATGATAGTATTGTGATACTAACTCTAACATATGGAAGTGAAGCTTGGACCTTTTTGAATGGACACAAGTCAAGAGAGAGAGCAGTGAAAATTAGTTACTTAAGAGGAACATGTAGAGTTATTTGGAGAGACAGACTGACAAATGAGGAAGTGAAGGAGCATTGTGGTGTGGATTTGGATGTGATAGCCAGCAATAGGAGAAATATATTAAGGTTGTTTGGCCATGTGGAGAGGATGGAGAGCAAGAGACTAACGAGGAGAGTGTATGTGAGTGAAGTGGGAGGGGGGAGGAGAGAAGGAGGCCGTGGATGAGATGGGGGGATGGAGTGTAGAGGTATATGAGAGAGGGGGATGTGAGCTGAGGGAAGGGCAGCAAATTGATGGGGGACAGGATGACATGGAGGCAATTTGTTTGTGGCCACCCCTTACAGGATTAAGGCGTTTGGCAGTAGATAGATAGATAGTAATTAAACACTCCTGCATCTTCTGAGGCTTTCAGTTTTTCAGCAGTCTGCCCATATATTCCTACCAACTTCCCCTATTGCATCCCACCCTGCTCATAGTAGCAGCAGCATCAATCAGAGTCCAAGGGCCAAACACTGGATCCACTGACTCCAGTTCTTCCCTGTTCTGGTGAAACTCCTCATTTATAATGATCTCTCCAGGCATCTTTAATATCCTCACTGTCCACCACTACCTCTCCTTCATCATTTTTCACACACCACTCACCTATGATATCCCTGTTTTCCCTTTTCATCTGATTTGCCTCTTTAATTACCATATTCTTCCATTCAGTGTGATTTAAGTTATCCAGTAGAAGGCTGTGAGACTCATATTTTGCCCTGTATACCCCCTTTCTAGCCCTACACTTGGCAGCTAAATATTCTCCGTTGCCATCCCGTTTCCATTCCCAGAAAAGCTTTCTTTTCTCCTTAACTGCAATTCTACACCATCATCCCACCACCAAGTAACCCTCATTGACAATTTCTCCATACTGTAATAAGGTTTTCAAAATTGACGAAGGTCCTTTAGATAGAGAGCAAGAATATGCAGTAAATCCTCATCTTTTGCAGGGGTTGTGTCACATGGACACCCATAAGAAATGAATTTCCGTGAAGTTCATCATCAGCATCATCCCACTTCATTTTCCCCACCTGCTGATGGGATGAGGGCTGTGAAGCAATAAAACTCTGAGGAACAGGGCTTCCTCATCAGTAATTTCACAATGTAGTTGACCTAAAAATCCTTTGTAGTGACCTGAAACTCCCATGGCCATAATTTAATAGTGTAATGGCCTAAGGATCCATTATAGACGAGAATTTACTTGTTCAAGTGTATTTTGTAATGATTTAGCAACAGATTGCATCAAATTGTCCCTTAATACACCTTACAATAGTTTATTTGACGATGATTTATTCACCTGCAAGAAAACAGACTTGACAAAGTTGAGTACCATAAAAGGTGAGGGCTGACTGTATGTAATATTGAATACTGTATGTCATGATTATACATGGTACATAATATGATGTTTATTATCTGGTGAAGGGGTTATATTTAAGTTAACTATTGAATGTTGGCATCATGCCCAGTACCCAGTCATTTTTCTTTGCAGCAGATCTTGTAGCATTCACAGAACCCTGGAACAACCCTACAGTGCACATTGATTCTGCAAGAAATTCCCCAGTGATCCCAGAGCAAGAGGAAATCCCATACCCTGAACAGAGCATGCCAACCCCAGAGGTGGAATCTCATTATGCAAACCTATGCAAAGAGATTCCCGAGGTTCAAGTGGAGTCTTACCTCTGCAGGGCTATCCATTCTTCTGACACTGATTTAGAATTTATGGTAAGGTTTGGCCAGGTGGAAGTAGTGGAGAATGAGAGATTGACTAGGATAGTATGTAAGTGAGATAGACAGGTAGAGGGAGAAAGGGACACTGAGGATGAGGTGAAAGGATGGGATGAAGAGGTATGTCAGGGAGGGCAGCATGACCATGGGTAATGGGGTGAAATGGAGATGATCGTTTGTGGCCACCTTCTGGTCATAGATAGGTAGATCATAGAGTTTGTTGTTAAGAAAGTGGCATGTGTGAAGAGAGAGAAACATTCCTTCTTGAAAAAGCAGGCTGACTTTGTGTGTGTGTGTGTGTGTGTGTAATTCACTGGGTTGGTCAGGATCACATGAGGGTTGTAATCATCAGCTTTTTACCCTCCCAGAAGGGAGGGCTCACATAGTCTGACCTAAGGGCAAAATCTCGATCTTCGCACATGCACACACCCATCCCCTTGCTCATGGGGGACGGTACCCACCTGCTTCATCAATTAAATATTTCTCATCCCGAGCAAGGCATGAATCCCTGTCTTAGCAGATGCTAGGCGAGAGTGTTACCACTGAGCCGGTGTGTGTGTGTGTGTGTGTGTGTGTGTTTTATTCTGGCCATAAGCTTAGTAGTTTCTTTCCTAAGGCCCAACACTCCTCGTAGATGCTACACTCCTTCACGTAGCCCTACAGCAGTTTTTCATCCATCCATCATTGTCTTTTTATTTATTTTTTTTTCCCCATCAGAAGTTTAGGGGCCAAGGGCTAGGCTGCACAGTTCTGATAAATAAGACAAGGGTGATCAGCCCCACCTACCCCTTGAGTAGCATTATGTTAACAGTAAACTCAAGCCACACCATAGATGGAAGCCATTTCAAACTCCAGCTGGTTGGAGTTCCTTAACCCACTAGACCACCAGGTGTCATTTGGTTATATGATTACCACCCAGCATAGTAAATGGTTTCCTGGGAAACAAGAAACCATTAAACTTGTCACCTAGAGAGAAAGACAGCATTACATCGAGTGAGTAGAAGATGGGCACCCTCACCTACAACAGACAGCAGTTTTTAATGCATGAAATATTTAGTGTGCTTGTGAACTTTACATATTTTTATTTGTTTTTCTCTGGACCTTTTCAGTAGTTGACATCAGTGACCACTATTGTTACACTGCCAGTAGGAGCAATCAGATTACATTTGTGTGTATGTGTATGTGTGTGATAAACATTGCCAAATGATTTAATTCATCATTGGTTATGCTTTTGAACTGGAGAGGTTAGTTTTTAGTCTTCTGTAACATCTTCCATAGAAGAGATGTTTCTTAACTTGAGTGAAATTGTCATGAGGTATATTGCTTTTGCTTTAACTTGGCCTCATTGGTAGGTGGGGCTTCCTTCATCCACTCACTTGATGTAGTGCTGCCTACTCCTTCCTTGATGACTATCATTCTTTTTCTTTGTTTGTCCACCTCTCTGCCTATTTCTTTGAGTCTTCTTGGTACCATTTATTACTTTTTTTTTTTCACTTCAGGTAGCACTACACTGAGTGACAACCCAAGTGGTTCTTTTAACTCAAAAAAACATTTACAGTGCTGGGTAGTAACCATATACCCAGATGATGGGGTGACATGGAGTTCACTGTGGTGCCAGGTAACTGGGTGGAAAGATGAAAATGAAGGATTCACCCAGGAAACAAACCTCCATACTAATCCCCATTCCTCCACCTTGCTATGGTGATATGCTGTTAGTTACATGGGAACATATGTTCACTGCACTAGATGACCTTGCTGGGGCAACTCAATCAGACAGACTGGGGTAGCACAACCACAACTTATCCAGCTTGGCTTAAAATTTCCATCTCTCCATCTTCGGTACTGAGTTGTAATAATAGATTTACACTAGAATATAATTAATGCTAGTCAGAAAGAAGTGCTATGGAAAGGACCTGGAGTCATAGTACTTGTCTTATTCGACTATTCAGCTATGTGAAATAAGCTGCAAAAAGGTGGAAACCTAGACCAAGTTAAAGTAAAAATAGCATAGCAAGTGTGAACCAGAAAATGGCATCACTGGAATGAAGGAGTAAGTTAGTAGATCTTTCCAGAGTGTTCCTGCCATCATGCAAAAGAGCTGCTCAGATGGAGAACTGCCTTGCAACATCAGAAAGAACAGATATAAGAACAACATACCATGTGAGTTTAAATGTCTACTTCTTTATTTATTAATTTTTTTTAAAAGTAGCCTCTAGGACTGGACTGTGGCTAGTATCATTGTAGCAGGCTGAACTGGACAGTAAATTTGCAGAAAGTTCATAAGCTGAGACAGTGGAACCAAACCAGTCTGGATTCTTGTTGCCAGAATCCAGCATGAACAGTCTTATTACATTTGTGATTTATAGAATTTTTGGATCCTACACCTTTTTTTTTTTTCCTTTTTTTTGAGGGGGGGGAAGGTGGTAGTGGCAACAGCAATAATAATTGTAATGATTGTGGTGATGCCATGATGATCTTTTTTTCCTGCCTTACAGATAATGACACACGAGTTAAGCTGCCTTTAATAAAAAACCAGCCTGGAGCTGACTACATCAATGCTAGCTTTGTGAAGGTTGGTGGTACACTGTTGTTAAGTGTGTATAAGTGTAGGGGAGGCGGTAGCTCGATCGGTAGAGAGTTGGCTTGCAGTCCCGTGGGACCCAGGTTCGAATCCTCGCTGGTGCAGGGAACAGTTTAAGGATTTGAATTTCATTAAATCAGGCATGTCGTAAAAATAACCCCGCTAATACCAATACACCAGTCCTGTATGAGACAGCCCTAGCATGTATTCAATATGGACGGTGGGTGTTAAGCGCCGAAGTGGTGACATGTAGAGGTGTATGGTATGTAGGAGGACGACTGGGCCTTGATAGCAGGCTGTAAAGCCTATGCCCAGAGTCGGACACATAAAAAAAAAAAAAAAAAAATTACTTAGTTGTATTTACTTAGGTGTGATATGCAGGAAATGAGGTACGATAGTGGGGTCCCGTCTCAGTTTCTCAAGTCAAATTTTGCTTTGAACTTGTTTAAGTTTTTAGCTGGACTGTGTCTTTGTCCAGGCTATTCCACAGGTCAATGCCTCTGTATGGAGAACTGTATTTCATGATGGCCTTCAAGCAACTTGACTTTCTCAGTTTCATTCCATGTCCTCTTGTTACTCTCCCATCCCACACAAATAGATCTTCTCTGTCAGTTTTTTCTACTCCCATCATGACCCTGAACTCTGCAATCATGTCGCCCCTCTCTCCTTTCTTCTAAGTTAGCCAGGTCTAGCTTTTCCAGCCTTTCCCTGTACAACAGATCTTCCAGGCTAGGGACCATCTTAGTTGTTGTTCTTTGTATTCTCTCGATCTTGTTGATATCATTCTTTTTATGTGGGGACCACACTACTGGCGCATACTCCAACCTGGGGTGGATAATAGCCACTATCAATTTTTTCATCTCATCCATGTAATGAAATGCTACTCATATGTTAGTCAAGAGATTACATGTCTTTCTATCTTGTTAATGTGTTTTTCAGGTGACAGATTATCCTGGACCAACACTCTGAAGTCCTTCTCTTCTCTTGCTTTTGTGATTGGTTCAAAACCCATCAAGTAATTCATTGATGGTCTCTTGGTACTTTTACCCATTTCAAATATTTTACATTTTTTTGTGTTGAATTTCATTTCCCACATCTGTCTCCACCCATGTAATCCTATCCAGGTCCTCCTGCAGCATTTTACAGTCTTCTTCAACTTCTTTCTTCATGATCTTTGTGTTGTCAGTAAACGGTCTTGCATAGCTGTTATTCCATGTACCATATCGTTTATGTGAATCAGAAACAGTACGGGCACTAACACGAAGCCCTGTGGGACTCCACTTGTTACTTCCTTCCATCCAGATATCATGTCCTTTATTACTGTCCTCATTTGCCTTTCTCTAAAGAGGTCTCTCATCCATTCCAAGAGGTTCCCCTTCAGTCCTCCTGTGTGTTCCATTTTCCACAGTAGTCACTTGTGGGGTACCTTATCAAAGCCTTTCTCCAGATCTACGAGTAAATACACACAGTCCACCCAACTATCTCACTGTTGTAGCATGTCAGTCGCTCTTGAGTAGAAGCTCAACAGGTTGGAAACACACTACCTTCCACTTCTGAATCCAAACTGTCTTTCTGCCAAAATGTCCATCTCCAGATATTTTATCCATCTGTCTTGCAGGATTCTCTCGCACAATTTGCAACCAAGCTTGTCGAGGACATTAGTCTATAATTCAGGGGTTCTTCCTTGTTCCCTCCCCTATAAAGTGGTACCACATTGGCCCTCTTCCAATCCCGAGGGACTTTCCCTTCTTCCAAAGAACACACAATTAAACCGTGAATCGTATCCTCAAGTTGTTCTGTGCATTCCTTTAGTATGCAGTTAGAGATCCCACCAGGTCCTGGGGCCTTCCTCACATCTTGAGTTTCCAGTACAGTCAAGTTGCCTAACCTGCAGCAATTAGAGACTGGTACCTACCCGCGGATTGCGAATTCTAGGGTTTACAAAGTTAAGAACCAGTGGGAAAAAAGGATATTTAGTCTGGACCCTTGTGGTACCCCCCTATAGCATCCTACCTACACTCAACTAGCCAACAGCAAACAAACAACCTTAGAAATATTCAGTGCATGTATTTCATGGAAATAAACAATAATTAAGTAGAAATAAACAATTAACGGGCCTCACCTGACTCCGACGAACGAAAATGCTTAAGTGGATGGGGTGGGTAGGGGCTGGGGATAACCTAGCACCTCTCAGCATGAGGTAGGGGTGGTGTATCCTCATGTTGTTGTTGCCTTTCCTCTGCTTCCACCTCCTCTGCCTCCCTCAGGAATTCCTCAAAGTCTGCTTCGGAGATGAATGATGCTGCATCGTCCATGTTGTTGTCAGAGTGTGAAGGGCCTGGCTGTGGATCATGTTGTGCTTGTGGCTGTGCCCAGGCAAAATAGTGGGTGATCAGCTCCTGATACCTCTCATTCACTCACCTTTTATGCAGGTCCTTGTGAAAGGCCACAGCTTTCTCAAGGTGGGCAACGATTTTATCACATCTTTCCTTATCTTGTTCAAAGCCTTTCACTGCTTCCTTGGCCAAGTCCACATACACAAGAAAATCACTCAGCTCCTTCATTGTAGGCCCAGCATGTCCCTGCACTTTAGTCACTTCAGCAGCCTATCACCTCCCCTCCAACTGCTCGCCATCCTAGATCACTGCGTCCACGACAGCTTCCATTGCGTCAGGCCTATCGTTCACCACGTCCATAATGTCAGCTGCTGACATGTCGCCAGACCTGGGTCTAGGTTGTCTGTGATTGGCTAGCAGCCACGGAACACATCATGGGTGCCCGGATATTATAAGTCTCCTCAGGAATGAGCCACTTTGGAACCTGGGAACCATGTTTTTCAAGTTTTTCCCGCAGAATAAAAAAAATAGGGACTGGTTGGGGAAAGTATTATAAATCCGCGGCTTACAGATACGTGAATTAGGCGACTTGACTGTAATTTGTACACTTCCTACACTTCAACTTTTACTTCTTTTAACACTACAATTCTAGTCACTCCCTCCTCCTCCAAAAAATCTTTTTCTCTGGTGAAGACTGACTGGAAGCATTTGTGTGTGTGTGTGTGTGTGTGTATGTGTGAAAAGTTTGATCTGCTAGGGAGAGCTGAGAATTTGGATTTTGATGGGGAGTGAATGGATGTATGGCCGATTTTGTTGGACAGTATTGTTAGTGATTTCACTTTTGTGATTTCCTGTTTCTGGATCTCTCCATCCCCAGGTATTAATGGGAGATTTGATTAAGGTAATGATATACATACATATATATATATATATATATATATATATATATATATACAGTAGGCGTGGAAAGTGGTGATGACATATATATATATATATATATATAGTAGGCGTGGAAAGTGTTGATGCCATCTTAAAAAACGAAAACATTCTTGTGGTTAGCAAGGAGAAACAAATAAATTAACACTCACCATTGAATTTAGTATTTACTGGCATTCCCCTTCACCTT
>JAGKTI010003073.1:0-12984 GCA_018397915.1 Birgus latro | reverse complement strand
ACATGGGATAATGTAGTTGATTTCTCCTAGCTGCAGTTTATGGGCTAATGGCCAGTTTTTCTTCAATGTACTGTACTGTAGCTTTAAGAGAAAAAATCAACATCTGACAGGTGACTGATAGCAGGAGTTTGCTGTAACTGCTTTTCACTCTGTGTATGTTAAACATGTAGGTCAGAGTGTTTTCACTGTACTGGTTGGTCTAATTAACCCCTTCATTTTGATGACACATTTTATATTTTGTTATTGCTGGCACCAGATAATCTTATTAACTGTAGGAAGGACTTCTTGAACTGGGGGAGTTAGAGGTATCCTTCATTAAACCTTTTACTATTCAAGGTCCTTCCTAATTTGAATAAAATCATCTGGAGGTGGCAAGAATAAAAGGAAATCATACAGTATGTTACCAGTGTAAAAAAATTAACCCATTGCATTCATTGACATCTTTTTTAGTTTATTCTTGTTGCTTTCATATTACAGTACTTGATTCAAATTGGGAAAGGCCTCTTGTAATGAAAAAGTTATTAAAGGCTGTATCAAATTCCTATAGTTAGAAAAGTCTTATAAGTTCCATGAAATTATTGGGTAGTTGGTAAAATAAAACAAAAAGATATTATCATTCTGAAGGAGTCAAACTCATTCCACAGTTGAAGGTGGCAAAGTACTGGCCAGATGAGAAGGAGAAAGCGGTGTTTGAGAAGAGCCAAATAAATGTCACACACATCAGCACAGAAGCCAAGGTAAGGTCTTGTTTTAGCACCATCATGTGACCCATAGTCTATCTAACTATAGCACAACGCCTCAGTCCTGTAAGGGATGGCCACAAACAACATTCCTCCATGTCGCCCTGTCCCCTGCCATTTTGCTGTCCTCCCTCCAACTTACACCTCCCCTCTCACATACAGTGCACCTCTCTACTTCATCTCACCTTCTCATCCTTGATCCTCCCTCCACCTCACTCACATATACTCTCCTAGTGTGTCACTCATTCACCATCCTTTCCACATGCTCAAACCACCTCAGTGTATATCTCCTAATGCCTTTACATCCACATCTATACCACAGCGCTCCTTCACGTCCTCATTTGTTAGTCTGTCCCTCCATGTAACCCCACATGCTCCTTTCAGATATTTCACTTCCACTACTCTCACTCTTGGGTTGTGACCTTCCAACAAGGTCCAAGCTTAGCTTTCATGTGTTAGAGTGTGAATCAGAATACAGTACTGTCATGTAGCAACTTTTTACTTCTATGTTCACTTCCTTGTGGTAGGTGGGGGGTGCTCACCATCCACTCACTTGATGTAGTGCCACTCTTGGGTGTCTTCCCTTTCCTCTGCACTGTCCTTCTTTCCTTCCATCCTCTTCTGTCTTTCTTTCCTTCATTCTTTCCTCGTCCTTCTGCCTACGGGTGACTTTACACTCCCTCTTCTGTCTTTCCTTCATTCTTTCCTCTTCCTGCTGCCTGTGGGTGACTCAACACTGAGTGACAAGCCAAATGGTTTCCTGTACACCAGGAAACCATTTACTATGCTGCGTGGTAACTATATAACCAAATTATGGCACCTTTTTTTTTTTTTTTTTTTTTAAATGCACGGAAGAAGGAACCAAAGGCCAAGGCCCGCATACTGTTCCTTCCAAGAAAAAGTAAAAACAATACCAAAAAGAGCCAAATTCAAGATCCATTCATTTCGAGATGCCTGGACACACTGCGTTTGAAAGATTGGAGATCACAGGAAGTAGGGAATACAGACAGAGGGAGACAGTTCCAGAGTTGACCAGTTGCATAAATGAAGGACTGGGAGTAATGGTTAACTCTTGCATTAGAGAGTTGGACAGAAAAGGGATGAGAGTTTGTTACTAGATGGGTACTACGTTCCCGTCATAGAGGTGGAGGGATGCAAGCAGACAGTTCAGAGGAACAGTGACCATTGAAGTAGCGATAGAAGAGAGATAAAGAAGCAACAGTGTGGCGAAGAGACAAAGGTTGAAGGGAATCAGTAAGAGGAGGAGAGTTAATGAGACGAAAAGCCTTTGACTCCACCCTATTGAGAAGAACTGCATGTGGGGAGCCTCCCCACACATGAGAGTTGTACTCCATACACGGGTGAATAAAACCCGTGTACAAGGTCAACATCTGTGCAGGCGTAAAGAAAGTTCGGAGTCGGCCCAGCACACCTAATCTCTTGGAAGTAGATTTCACAAGAGATGTAATATGTTCTTTCCAAGACAAATCCCGAGAGAAAGAAACCCCTAGCATGTTCAAGGATGATGCAGGACTGAGCTGGACATTATTAAACATTAGTGGGTAATCCTGAGAAAGATTTTGTCGGGTTGATAAGTGTAAGAACTGGTGGTTTAGTAGTTAATTGAGGCACTTCAATCGGATTGAGCCAGTGCAGGTTTGTATCCAAGGGGTGGTTGGGGTTTATTGCTCACGTAATGCCACACAGGGATGAGTGAGGCTGGTCACGCTCATCTTAAATGTCAGGACCAACTTGCCTGGCCCTGGGTTTCTGCGCTTCTCTCTGGGGCGACATAGGATTGGATGATGAATGAATGAATGAATGTTCACTTCCCAGTTTCTTATCACTACTTTCAATGAACCAGCAACTTTTTTTTCCCCTATTGTACCCTGTCAAGCACTTTATCCTCCAAACTTCCACCTTTACTTATCACTCAACCCAAGTATTTAAATGGACTCACATTTTCCATTTCCTCACCATCCCTTAGTCCGTCCATCCATCCATCCATCATCCAACCATTTGTTGTCCCATGAGGAGCATAGCAGCCCAGGGCTAGGCTAGCTGGTCTTGACATTTAAGATGAGAGTGACCAGCCTCACTCATCCCTGAGTGGCATTACGTGAGCAGTAAACCCCAGCCATTCCTTGGATATAAACTTGCACTGGCTCAGTCTGATTGGAGTGCCTTAATCACCCACTAAACCATCAGGTGCCAAAATTTGGTTATATGGTTACCATCCAACATAGTAAATGGTTTCCCGGTGTACAGGAAACCATTCGGCTTGCCACTCAGTGTAGAGTCACCTGTAGGCAGAAGGAAAGAGGAAAGAATGAAGGACAGAAGGGGCAGGAAGGAAAAGAGGATAAGGCAGACACCCAAAGCAGCACTACTTCGAGTAAGTGGATGGTGAGTGCCCCCACCTACCACCATCACAGGTGTTTAATTTTTGAAATATCCAGAGTCTCTGAGGTCAGTTTTGTTTTCATCATCTTAGTTCTTTTTTCATATTATTGACATGGCCTCAGGCACCATATTCAGTCAGCATCATTGGTGTGTGCAGGATTATATCCCCAGGAGGCAGTTGGAAGCCTGGCAATTATGCAGTGCTATCAGGAATGTAGATCAGTCACCTAACCTTGCATGTTTAGTACTATGGTGCCTAGCCTCAGGCTTTTACAGTATGCCTTGCAAAGGGAATATGGGACTGGCTATTATCATTAGTCTAATATGATGTTTGAATTTAAGTGTATAGCCTGTACTAGCCTGTACTTACCAGGGTGTTGGCAATGTAGGTTTATCTTGTGCAGTCACCCAGTACCATGATGGTGCAGTATCAGTACAGTAATGATAAAACTGTGTTTTATACCTGAATGTCTGTGTACAGTCTGCTGAAACACAATTCCCATTCATCAGGTGGACTTCACCATCCGCAGGTTCCACCTTTCCAGTGGCCGAGAAGTCAGAGAGGTGTGTATCTTTGCTCTCCCTAGCTTAACATTGTGAAGCACAGGATGATGAATAATTTTAAAACACTATCCTGTGGTACAGTATTATGTGCATGCTGTACCAATGATAGTTATTTTAGGTTTACAGTATTTATTTATTCATTTATTTATTTATTGTTTTTATTTGACTCTGGGCACAAACTAGAATCTAAACTATCCATTCTGAGACCCAGCTGTCCATCAACATACAGGTACTGCAGATATCACACCATCTTCACACATCACTGATTGGGCACAAATACTTACTCCACTGGACTGTCCTTACTAATTTCAGTACATGCTAGGGTTCATTTCAGCATATGAATACAAAAGAATAAGGCATAAGACTTACAGTAGGCGTGGAAAGTGTTGACGCCATCTTAAAAAAAGAAAACATTCTTGTGGTTAGCAAGGAGAAACAAATAAATTAACACTCACCATTGAATTTAGTATTTACTGGCATTCCCCTTCACCTTTATTATCTTCTTAAGGCGTCTGGGGAGACTGATGGCGTAGTTTTGCAGAACAGACGGACTAAAACTGCTCCATAGCTGCAGCCTCAAGTTTAGGCAAAGATGATGTGGCCATACTATGCAACTGCCGCTTCATATGCGCCCATAAATTCTCAATGGGATTGATATCTGGGCTGTTTCCGGGCCAATCTCGAATAAAGGGAACCTCACAGTCTGTTAGCCACTGTTTCACTGACTTTGCAACATGTGGAGGGGCAGAATCTTGCATAAATACTCTTGCCTTGGTTTTATCAAAAGAGTCACTTAAAACATCACATGAGAGCTCCAAATAATTGTTCTGGGTCACTTTTTCATTTGCAGGTAGAATTACCAACTCACCAACACCATAATATGTAAAGCAGCCCCAAGCCATGAGTGAGGCTGGGTATTTAACAAACTTGGAAGTGTACTTAGGATCCAGGGGGTCACTGCCTGGTTTGCGGTACACTCGTGATGAAGGTGTACCAGTGACAGTAAATGTTGACTCATCACTCCAAAGCACAGTTTTCCATTGCTACTCACTCCAGGCAAGATATTTCTTACAAAAATTTACTCTCTTTTTCTTCTGAAGTGCAGTTAGCAGTGGTTTTTTACGAGCACAAAAACTCCTGTAGCCCAGATCGTCATGCAACAGCTGCTGCACACTTCTGACAGACACATCTGCCAGCAACTGTGGGTTCTTTTCTTTTAAATCCCGTGCTGTTAGCCTTGGATCCTTGCTAACTTGCCTTGAGATCAGCTGACGGGTCCTGAAGGTTGTCTTACGAGGTCTCCCAGGCTTGGGAAGTGGAGTGGGAGGAATGGCCTCCCCACTGTCCTTGAACCGCTTCACCAGTCTCTGCACTGTCCTCAGTCTAACACCATCTGATTTGCAATAAATGGGAGTTTGTGGCCAGCTTTGTATAAAGTAATCACTTCCACACGTTTGTCCTTGCTTGTGGTTACTTTAGGCATGATGAGAATGTGATAGGTAACCAAATAACTGTGTTATTTGAGTCAAAACATGCCCTCATGGTGCGTCACACATAGAGACAATCCTCCTCCTGTGGCTGCCCAAACATTACTGAGCCTGCTCCTGTGGTGCCAGACCTATCAAGCAGGATTGCCAGCTGCCGTTGAATAAGCGTCAGCTCATTTCGCATCACAGGGGAGGGTAGTATTGACCCTACTTCACTTAATGCGAAAAAGAATGACGTCGGCAAAAAAGCGTCAATACTTTCCGCGCCTGCTGCATAGTTAGTCATTCAGAAGTACCATACATAGCTACAGAAGTGTATTGAAATACAATAATATTAATCAGGTTTGGCCCCATTTGAACTTTTGGATGATGGTATTCCCTATTTTAAGTGTATAGTTCATGATCATCATCATCATCCCAGCTTTATTTTCTCATAAAGATGGGTTGAAGTTACAACTTTAATTCCTCATCACATCTGAGACTTTGAGCCCTTGAAGAAGGATTCCAGTCTATACAGCCACTGTTGAATAGCATATCAAGATTTTATTGGATTTTGATACAGTTTTGAGACAGTGTTAGGAAACTTCAGTACTGGCAACAACTGAAGCAAGATTTTCGTACTGTATACATTGTCAGTGGTTTGTTTTCATTTGAGGGAACTTGGTCACTCACAGCTTGAATACAGTCATGCCTTGCTATACCATGATAACGCCTCAAGTGAAAATCTGTCGCATAGGAATTTTTCATATAGCGAGGTTGATATAATGTGGGTTCAGTGGAGATAGGAAGACGACCTATGATCACATAACGTTTAGTCTAAAAAAAACTTACCCTTTTAATCTTGCCCTCAGTACTCTCATTGGCACCATGCTTTCCATTAGGGGTAACATCTTTTGCCAGGTATAATTTTCAGGTCACAGGTTACAGCATTTTACACAGAAATGTATCACTTCACTTAATATCGCACGCTGAACTACTTGTTACGCACTTGCATTGTTATTTGACGATAATAATGGTGTTTCAGTGGCCTTACACACACAAAATGGAACAAAAGGGAGATGATCACAGCAACTGTAAACACTGGGTGGCCATCTTGGCTCAAACATCTGACTGTCAGCTTGCATGGGAGACACTGTGTACGCCCAGGATTGTCATTCGCTGCCACCACAATTATCGTATGATCATATTTCGCCATCATTATGGTAACTCTGGGTATAACTTTTAGTTCATCATTCTGTTAATTTATCACAGAGCAAACAAATATGCAGTATAACAAGACCAGACTGTACTAAGTCTTGGTTAGATGTAATTCAGTGAGCCTTGGTTATGAGGTACAGATGTACGTGGGTGCTCGCACCCAGGTGAGAGAGTGGTGAGTTTTCTGTGAATGTTGGTGTGCATCAGGGGTCAGTTTTGAGTCCCTTGTTGTTTGTCGTGGTGCTTGAGGCCCTCTCACGTGACTTCAGAGATGGACTCCCATGAGAGATGTTGTATGCTGATGATTTGGTGTTGATTGCAGAGAATGAAAAGGAGGTGGAGGAAAGATTGAAGAAGTGGAGAGATGGTATGGAGTACAAGGGCTTAAGGGTAAATGCAGATAAAACAAAAGTGATGATATCTAGGGTTGGTGGCGGTACAATCAGAGGAGAGGGAGAGTGGCCATGTGCAGTTTGCCACAAGGGTGTGGGAAGTAACTCCATCTTGTGTAGTGTTTGTGATAAATGGGTGCACAAGGGATGTAGTGGTCATTAGAGGTAGACTGCGAGATGATGCTGATTTCATGTGTGTGGCATGTCGGGGAGAGCAGGTGGAGATTGTTAGGCGTGAGAGGGTTGAACTTGCAGGTGAGTCTCTTGCAGACTGATGATAATAGCCCCACTCCTCTGTCTACAGATTTGTCAGTACCACTATGAAGTCTGGCCTGATCATGATGTACCTAAGGACCCTCGTATGCTGAGTCAGATGCTGAAGCTGGTAAGGGAGTTGCCACACTCCAGACCTATCACTATCCACTGCAGGTTGGTCATCTCTGCTTCTTTTTTTCCTCTTGGTGGTATATAGCCATTTAACCATTGGATATCTGGGTTAAGATGAGACTGGTCACTCTTCCATTTAAAAGCTGGACTGGAGTCATTAACCCCTAAACCGCGGGGTTGTGGGAGGCGGTCCTTTCACTTCCCACCGGTGGTAATTCGTGCTCTGACTTACTTTTTTAAAATATTGGCCAAAATTAGCCTGAGTGATATAAATATCACTCAGGCTTCTCCTAAAATTTTTCATATACATTTATATTTTGAAAGCCCCGGCTACTTAAAAAGAAAACAGAGGCACCTAACCGAGGGCCCACGGCTCGAGCCATCGCCACCGAGTATCACGAAAGTGACGGCCCGCAGTTAAGTGGTTAAACCCAATGCCTCTGTGTTCCTGATGTGGCAAAAAGGGTATGAATGATGGATAAGTAACTATTATTATTGTTAACTTATTTTTATCATCATCATCATCATCATCTGAACTTCCCTTCCTACCCTGGGGCAGGGTGAGGAGTAGCAACATCCAGACAGCCAAAGTTTGCCCAATTCATCGGGCCACGCTTCCTTTCGCTCATCATTCAAGCCCTCGAAATTCTGGCTCTGTCTGTTAGGCCAAAAAAATTTCACCACATTCTGTAGCTTCACACATACCTATCTGAAAGAGCCAATGCGAACTCTGTCACATTTAAAAGGGGTGCCAAATCTCAGGTCATGCACGTCTCTGCACGAAATTAATCCAGCAAACTCGATCTCTTGTCAGTCCTTTAGGCTTACCAACCTCCAAACCTATATTCCTCACACACTTATCCACCACATCCCTCCACCTCTTTCTTGGCCTCCTTTTTTTTTTTTTTTTTTTTTTTATACAAGGGAGAAGGAACCAAAGGCCATGGCCATACTGTTCTTTCCAAGAAAACGCAAAAACAATACAAAAGAGAGCCAAATTCAAGATCCATTCATTTCGAGATGCCTGGACACACTGCGTTTGAAAGACTGGAGATCATAGAAAGTAGGGAATACAGACAGAGGAAGACAGTTCCAGAGTTGACCAGTTGCATAAATGTAGGACTGGGAGTACTGGTTAACTCTTGCATTAGAGAGTTGGACAGAAAAGGGATGAGAGTTTGTTGCTAGACGTGCACTACGTGCCCGTCATAGAGGTGGAGGGATGCAAGCAGACAGTTCAGAGGAACAGTGACCGTTGAAGTAGCGATAGAAGAGATAAAGATGCAGCAGTGCGGCGAAGAGAAAGAGACAAAGGTTGAAGGGAATCAGTAAAAGGAGGAGAGTTAATGAGACGAAAAGCCTTTGACTCCACCCTATTGAGAAGAGCTGGATGTGGTGAGCCTCCCCACACATGAGAGTTGTACTCCATACATGGGCGAATAAAACCCATGTACAAGGTCAACAACTGTGCAGGGGTAAAGAAAGTTCGGAGTTGGCTTAGCACACCCAATCTCTTGGAAGCAGATTTCACAAGAGCTGTAATACGTTCTTTCCAAGACAAATCCTGAGAGCATGAAACCCCAAGCATGTTCAAGGATGATGCAGGACTGAGTTGGACATTATTAAACATTAGTGGGTAATCCTGAGGAAGATTTTGTCGAGTTGATAAGTGTTAGAACCAAGTTTTTGATGCATTAAAAATAACAAGATTATTTTTACCCCAATCAGAGATACGAGCCAAGTCAGACATTAGGTGTGCCATAGCCTCATCCCTTTTTTGTTGAAGTAACTGCTGAGATGGACGTTGCGGAAACCGAATGGAAAAGTGAAGGGTGGAATCATCAGCATATGAGTGGATAGGGTTAGATATACAGCTTAGAAGGTCATTGATGAATAAAAGGAAGAGAGTTGGCGATAGGACAGCCCTGAGGAACACCACTGTTGATAGGTCTAGGAGAAGAATGATGGCCGTCTATAACAGCGGCTATAAAACGACCAGAAAGGAAGCTAGAGATGAAGGCACAGATAGAAGGATAGAAACCTTAGGAGGGCAGTTTGGAAATTAAAGATTTATGCCAGACTCGATCGAAAGCCTTTGAGATGTCAAGTGCAATGGCAAAGCTTTCGCCAAAGTCCCGAAAGGAGGATGACCAGGAGTCTGAAAGGTAGGCGAGAAGATCGCCAGTGGAGTGTCCCTGATGGAACCTATACTGACGATCAGAAAGAAGGTTGTGACAGGAAAGATGCTTTAAGATTTTTCTGTTAAGAATTGACTTGAAAACTTTTGAGACACAGGATGTTAAAGCAGTTGGACGATAGTTAGAGGGTTGGGAATGGTCACCCTTCTTTGGGACTGGCTGAATGAGAGCAAACTTCCAGCAAGAAGGAAACGTACAAGTTGATAGACAAAGGCGAAAGAGTTTACCTAGGCAGGGTGTAAGCACAGAAGCACAGTTTTTGAGGACAACAGGATTGACTCCATCAGGCCCATATGCTTTGTTAGTATTGAGGCCAGTGATGGCAGAAAATACATCTGCAGAAGAAACTTTAATGTCAGTCATGAGGTAGTCAGAGGGGGGAAGTGATGGAGGAACAGCTCCGGAATCGTCTAAGGTGGAATTGGAGGAGAAAGTTTGAGCGAAGAGATCTTTATCAGTAGAAGAAATAGCTACAGAGCCATCAGAGTAGAAAAGAGGAAGGAAGGATGATGAGGTAAAGTTGTTAGAAAGGTTTTTGGCAAGGTGCCAGAAGGAGTGAGAAGAATTCGAGTTGGAGAGTTGATAACATTTAGCACGGATGAAATTATTTTTAGCATAGCGAAGAACGAACTTAGCACACTTCCGGGCAGAAATATAAAAAAAGATGTGATTCGGGTGGGTTGGCTGTGGTACCTTTTGTAGGCCCTCTCCTTGTTGCGGATAGCATTAGAACAAGCATGATTAAACCAATGCTTTCTTGCATTAGTCAGAGGATATGAGAAAGGAATGTATGCTTCCATGCCTGAGAGAATAACCTCCGTAATACGCAAGGCATGCTCAGATGGCTCCCAGCCATGGAAGCAATAATCATTCCAAGGAAAATCAAAGAAGTACTGCCTGAAGGCCTCCCAATCTGCAGCTCCAAAGTTCCACAGGCGGCGTTTCTTTGGAGGGTCCACATGCCTAACCGGAGTGATAGGACAGGTTAAGGTAATAAGGTTATGATCAGAGGAGCCCAACGGAGAGAAAAGATTAACAGTGTAAGCAGAAGGATTAGTTGTTAGGAAAAGGTTAAGTATGATGGAACTCTCTCCAAGGCAGTCAGGGATACAGATATGGTGCTGTCCAAGCTGGTCTAGGTCATTAAGGATAGAAAAGATGTAGGCTTGTTCACCAGGTGGATCAGTGAAAGGGGAGGAGAGCCAAAGGTGGTGGTGAACATTGAAATCTTCTAGAATGGAGATTTCATAGTGAGAAATGGATAGAATGTGTTCCATCGTAGAAGTAAGATAGTCAAAGAATTTTTGATAGTCAGTAGAATTAGGAGATAAGTAAACAGCACAGATATATTTAGTCAGAGAATGACAGGAAAGCCGAAGCCAGAGAGTAGAGAATTCAGAAGAATCAAGTTCAGGAACACGAGAGCAAGATAGATCGTTGCGTACATATACGCAACAGCCACCTTTGGCTTTGAAATGAGAATAGAAGTAGGAGGATACAGAAAAGGATTTCCTGTCAGTTGCCTCAGACAGCTGAGTCTCAGATGAAAGAGAAGGTGAGGTTTAGAGGAGAAGAGGTGGTGCTCAACAGAATGAAAGTTAGGGGAAAGGCCTTGAATGTTACAGAAATGAAGAAGGAGTGAGTCAGACAGTGGTTTCAGGCAGCTCCGTGAGTCATCACCGAGAGAGGGGCGGATGGTGATGGCATTTATGGTCCCCCCCCCTCCCCCGGGACGCTGAGGCATGGTTTATGTGCGCCATTTTTATAAATTTTGAAAAGGAAGTGTAGTGTAGTTTAGTGTTGACAGTTAGAGAAACTTGTATTGGAGACCATGCTGGCCTACTCTCTGTGTTACTGAGACACTGAAAAAGTTCAGCAAAGGGGGGATGGTCAGGAACAAGTCCTGAGGGCTGATGAAATGGGAGTGCCAGCTCTCCCTGTCATCAGCTTTCCATCCACCTTGGGAGTACTGCCCTCCTCCCTCTTTCAGATTTGCTCAGATATACTTTTTTCACCACTCTGTTGCCATCTGTTCATTCCACATGACCATACCATCTCAATACACTCTCTTCAATTCTGGCGTCCACAGACTTCCTCACTCCGCATCTTTCTTGAATCACATTATTCCATATCCTATCCACTCTTTTTACCCCACATACACTCCTGAGCAGTCCCATCTCCGTTGCTTTTACTCTTAACTTTTCATTTTCACGCCACACCATAGTCTCACATCCGTATGTTAAAGTTGGCACTAACACTCCTTCATGTAATGTCTCGCGCAGCTACAACATTCAAGCCTCTGTTTCTTGTCAAGGCTTTCATAGCACCAGCTACTTTCCTTCCTTGTGTCACTCCGCTTTTGACTTCTTTTGCACATTTTCCTCTCTTTTCTGTCACTGTACCCAGGTATTTGAACTCTCTCACCAATTCCAGTCTCTCTCTCTACTCACTGTAACATTGCACTGGGAGTAACCTTCTCTCTCAGTAACCTTCACCTTACTCTTTTCTACATTTACTCTCAGGACTCAGTGCACACAGACATCTACAGAACTCTGCAATAGTCTGCCAAGCTCTTGTCCAGTATTTGCAAGTAGCACTTCATCATCAGCGTACAAAAAATTTGAGATATTCCATCCATCACTGTTCATTACCAGTGCCATCCCTCTCTCCATTACTCATGTTTTTACTTCTCTCATCACCCCATCCATATATATATATATTGAACAGCCATGGGGACCTCATCCTTGTTGCATGTCCACATTGATTGTGAACCATTCACTTACTGGTAACTGCCCATTTACCCTTACACATGCCTCACTGCCATCATAAAGAGTCATAACAGCTCCTAGCAGCTCACCATCTACATTGAACATGCGCAAAACCTTCCACAATTCCTATCTGTCTGCTTTGCCATTTGCTTTTTCCAGACTCATAGGTGCTATAAACACCTTATAGTCCATCTCACAAGGCTTCCCCACTATATGTCTCTCTTCCTTCATTCTTTCCTTCCTTCCTTTTCTGTCTTTCTTTCCTTCACTATTCTTTCTTCCTTCTGTCTGTGGGTGACTCTACACTGAGTGACAAGCCAAATGGTTTCCTGTATACCAGGAAACCACTTATTACATTGGGTGGTAAGCATATAGCCAAATTATGGCGCCTGGTGGTTTAGTGGGAAATTATGGTGCTGCAAATGGATTGAGCCAGTGCAGGTTTATATCCAAGGGATTGTTGGGGTTTATTGCTCACGTAATTAATACCACTCAGGGATGTGTGAGGCTGGTCTCTCTCATCTTAACTGTCAGGACCAACTTGCCTAGCACCTGGCTCCTACGCTTCACATGGGGCGACATTGGATTAGGTGATAACTAAAAAATAAAAATTGCCCTATTATTATTATTATTATTATTATTATTATTACAGTATTACTCTTATTGTTATTATTATTATTATTAACTCTCATCTTAAATGTCAGGACCAACTTGCCTAGCCTCGGGCTGCTACAGTCCTCATGGGGCAACGTAGGATTGGATGATGGATGGATGGATTGATTATTATTATTATTATTATTAATTATTATTATTATTATTATTATTATTATTATTATTATTATTATTAT